>OY720117.1:11800000-12025000 GCA_963082685.1 Cyclophora albipunctata | reverse complement strand
CCTAACCTAACCTAACCTAACCTAACCTAACCTAACCTAACCTAACCTAACCTAACCTAACCTAACCTAACCTAACCTAACCTAACCTAACCTAACCTAACCTAACCTAACCTAACCTAACCTAACCTAACCTAACCTAACCTAACCTAACCTAACCTAACCTAACCTAACCTTTTTTTTTTTTTTTTTTTTTTTTTTTTTTGTTATAGCAGTGGAATGCCTTTTATGCATCCCCGACTATTGGGTGGAGCCAATAGTCAGGGTATGTGGGACTCAATGCCAACAACTTCAGCCTTGGCCATTTCCAAGTCTATCCAGGACTGAAGCCTGGATAGACTTAGAAGCGACTAGGCTTCAGTTGAAGACCAACCCGGTGGACAAGCTCCCCCCGCTACCGGGGCTCATTGCATCCACCGCAGTAATACCCACTAAACCACAGCTGTGTCTCCTTCCTCGGCGCTTGTGTCGGGGACATGGGAAATCCGGAGATGCGTCCACCGAACCCCGACAGCGCTGGGACCCTCAAAAGAGGGAACCCCGGCCTCGGTGTGGTACACCGGACTTACTGAGAGGCGCGCGGAAGACACCGCGCGCGCCATCTCGAGGCCTATGTGCGACGGCTGTCCCGCTCCCCGGGATAGTCGCCGCGGCCTCAGTTAAGGAGGGCGCAAGGCGTCCGCAAACGCCCTTCGCCTTCGGCCAGCTCTGCGGCGGCGCATGGGGCAGTCGGCGACCGCCTCACGCTCGCGCTCTGCCGCTTCCTTCTGTAAGAGCACCTGCTCACAGAAGGAGGCCACCGCCGTCCAGGACTCCTCCCCTTGGACCATAGCGCGAACTACGGCCCTCAGAGAGAGGTCGATGCCGATGACGGCGGCCAGAGCCGACCTCTGGTCCGACCAGGCCGGACACTCCTCCAGCGTGTGCTGCGCCGAGTCTTCCTCGGCTCCGCAGTGGTGGCACACCGGCGTCGGCTCCCTCAGGGCTATACGACACAGGTACCCGCCGAAGCAACCATGCCCCGACAGGACCTGCGTCAGCCGGAACGTGAGTCTGCCATGTCGCCGGTAGAGCCACTCGTCGAGGACATCACGGATGGCCTCAACCGTGCGTGTGCCGTAACTCGGGCGCACCAGACGCTCTCTCCACGCCTCAATGGCATCCTGGCAGGCGAGCTCCCTGCGGTGCTGTATCTCGCGCGGAGCAGGACTAATCCCGGTAGCGCGAAGGCCCATACGCCAGTCAAAGACCGTCGCCAGAACCCGCGCTTCCAAATCCCAAGGGATTGACCCAGCGAGAAGTAAGGCCGCCTCTCCGGATATGGTGCGGTATCCCCTGGCCACCCCTATCGCGATTGCGCGCTGAGGCGCTCGCAGGAGGGGGACGGCACTCGCTGAGAGGGCGCGAGCCCAAACAGGAGCGCCGTACAGGGCCATGGACCGCACGACTCCCAAATAGAGACGGCGACTCGCATCCTGGGGCCCATTTAAATTGGGCATAATCCTCCGAAGTGCTGATGATGTTTTCAGCAGCCGCGGTGCGAGGGCCGCGAAGTGCGGCTGAAAACTCCACCGGCTGTCGAGCACCAAGCCAAGGTACTTCAGGGTGGGCTGAATGGCAATCCGCGTTCCCCCAACGATGATATGAGCCCCAGGAGGAGGTCCCCTGCGTGGCCCATGGAAAACCATCGCCTGTGTCTTGTTCAGCGCCACCTCAAGGCCGAGCCTTCGTATCCGCGATACTATGTGGGCAACCGCTGCCGTGGCCAGTATGCTCGCCGACCTGTAGTCCTTTCCAAGGACTACTACCAGGACGTCGTCGGCGAAACATAGGTAATAAACCCCGGGAAGAGTTGACCCTCGAAGCACCCAACCAAACCCGAAGTTCCACAAGATTGGTCCTAGGACCGAACCCTGTGGAACCCCGCGCGACGTCGAGTGACATTTTGTGCCGTTCCTGGTTGCGTAAGTCACAACCTGCTGCAGAAACATCCTGATGACCTGGATCAGGTACTCGGGCACTCCGTGGTAACGGAGCGCCGCGAGAATGCACTCCCAGGGCAAGGTGTTGAAGGCATTGGCGATGTCCACGGACACCACCAATGCGACCTCGCCCCGGTGTACAGCGCCCTGAGTGAGGTCCAACAACCTCAGTATGGCATCCACGGTCGATCGGCCGATTCGGAAGCCATACTGGTTGTCGGTGAAGTCTGGGCCGACGGTGTGAAGGTGGGCGTTCAGACGGGCAGCGATGATGCGCTCAAACAGTTTGACCACCTCGTTCACTAGGACTATCGGACGGTACGAGGACGGTGAGTCCGCCGGTCGCCCTTCTTTCTTTAGTAGGACAAGTTTCCCGCGCCGCCACTTGAGGGGGAACTGACCGCGCTCCAGGCACGCCGAGTAGAGGCCCCTGAGTCGAGACGCGAGGTCGTCGAACTCTAAGGCCTTCACCCAAACGCGGCCCGGGATCCCGTCCAGTCCGGGGGCCGTGTTTTTCGACCGAAGTCTGATCACGGCCTCCTTCAGTTCTTCTCTTGTGACGGCTGGGACGGAGGTGTCGGCAGTTCCTGTGCCGGGAGGCGGAGCCATCACCGGCGGCGTGTGTGCGCCTCCGTTCGGGAACAGTGTCGACATCACGCCTTCCAGGAACTGCGGCTCCAGACTTTGGGTGAGGGGCGGCGCCGCCTGGCGCAGTTTGCCTCTAACCATGAGGTAGGGCCTACCCCAAGGATTGTCATCCAAAGTCCGAAGCATTTCCTCTTTCCCTCGTACCTTGGCCTGCTCAATGGCCCGCTGAAGAGCCTCTTTACACGTTCGGTGCTCGTTTAAGAGAGCGGTCTCTACTTCCTCGTCAGTGTCGCGACGATTTCGTCGGTAGCGACGTCTGTGTCGTGTGTATAGGCGGCCCGCCGCGATGCTCGCAGCGCGAAGTGCCGCAATCTCGGCAGTCCACCAGTACACGCAACGGCGAGGATGGAAGGTTGTTACGCGAGGCATTGATGCGTCGCAGACAGACGTCATCGCAGCCCCGAACCATTCCGCCTCAGCCTCGACGCACGCTGGACGATCCGGTGCCGTCTCCCACGCAGCCACTATGAGCGCCTCCTCGAGATGCTCTCGATCGAGGCGTGTCAGCGACCAACGCGGTCCCTCTCGTGCCCTTGAGGCCAGTTGACTGGGGTTCGAGGCGGTGGCGGAGGCGTCAAATCGGATGTACCGATGATCGGACAGCGACTCCGCCTCAACCAAGACTCTCCAGCCTAGAACACGGCGCGCCAGGGCGGGGCATGCGAACGTGATGTCCACTATGGATCCGCCCTGTTGCCGCACGCACGTGTATTCCGACCCCCGGTTGAGAATGACCAAACCGGATTGCACAGACCACTCTAGAAGGAGATCACCGCGGGCATCAGTCGTCGGGGACCCCCACGCCGAGGATTTGGCGTTGAAGTCCCCAAGGACAAGCACCTGGCGGGACCGTCTACTACTTTCCACAAGTGCGGATAGTTCTCCCAGGAATCCCTCGAATTCGACGAGAGGCCTATTCGGAGAGAAATACACCCCCACAATCGCTAAGCTACCTATGGTGACCGCTACGCATCCCCTACCCTTTGCTACATGGTCAAAGGGAGGGGAGCCAGCGGAGGGCCGAGTGACAATAGCGACCAGGGAGTCGCGATCCGCAGCCCAATGTTCCGATTCCGGGACGAAATAAGGCTCCGCGACGACGGCTATGTTGATCAGCCACTCTGCCATGCTTTGGGTCAAGAGATCCTGGGCACGGGCGGAGTGGTTGATGTTGCACTGGAGGAAGCGGGTAAGGGTGAGATCCATTATCCGCTTCTACTTGGAACCCCCTCGTCCATGGCCTCTGATGAGGCTTGGGGACCCGTTATTTGGGCACTCTGAGTACCTCTTTTCCGGGACCTCTTCTTTGCAGCGGCGACGCATGCCCTGCCCCCCACTCTGTGCGACGCTGGCAAATTTGCGGTCGCGCACAGGCTGCAGTGGGGATCCGCTGAGCAGGTCGCTGCTTTGTGGCCCTCCTTGCCGCATCTATAGCAGAGTGCGCTCCGATCAACGTCGGAGTCGCACTTGCCGCAGACGTGCCCCAGCTCCATGCAGCGGAAGCAGGTGAGCGGACGGGGTTCCAGTAAGGTGACCTTCGCTGGAATCCATCCCACCAAAATGGTCCGCTTTTGGGCCAGGACCTTTGCCGCTGTTGACGGGCACCGCACCCACAGAGTGAACCCCCTACGACCGCGAGCTTCGCGGCGGATATCGCCTGTCTTGAGGGACTCCCTGCTGCATCCCGACTCCGCTACGACGGCAGCGGCAACTTCCTCCACCGTAATGGATTCATCGAGGTCCGTGATGCGCAGCTCGCTGCACTTCACGGGCCTCGTTACCCAGACGTCGTCTCCGAGGATCTCCCGGATCTTCACCGCTAGTTGGTCAGCCGGGGCGTCACTGCTGGATCCGGGAATCTCAATTAATTTCGCACCCGTCTGCGCCTCCTTAATTTTCACGCCTCCGGTGATGCCCACGCTAGAAAGAGAGATGTTGGTCTTCATTTTGACCAGCACCTCTTTGTAAGTCAGTCCTCTTGTAGTGGCCTCCGGACGTAAGGTCAGGACAATAGCTGAGGACTTGGGACCCCTTATCCGCCTCTTCTTTGTTCTGCTGCTGGTTTTGTCTGCCGACATCTTGTCTGCTTGTGCTACAGCCCGGCGCTGGACTGGTCGAGCCTGTTGGGCGGGTCGGGGATTTCCCTTACCGCCTCTTTTGACCACAGCACTCCATCCCTCTTGTGATGAAGTGGGTATCACGCTGGGTCCACCAGACGTGACAGCCGGTAGAGGGGCTGCCGGTGGCGGTACTGGGAGAGCCTTTTCTCCTTCCTTAGCCTTCTTCTTCTTCTTGCCCTTCTTCTCCGCTTGTGCTGCAGTCTTCCTCGGCGGTGCTGAACTCGGTTGAGCTTCTGGCACTATCATTGCCTCCGTTGACTGCCTCCTCAGAGAGTCTGCCGCCAGCGGTGGCCGCTCGCGCTGGGCCGGAAGAAGGCGGGGCTCAAGCGCCGCCATTTTTGCATCAATCATGGTCCCCACCATGACTGCGAACTTGCGTAAGGACTCTTCTTCGCTGGGGGGACCAGACTTCCGCGAGGGCTGAGGCTCCTCTCGGTTCGCACGACCCACCACTTCTGTAAGCCGAGACAGCTCAGCTCGGACCAAGTCAAACTCTTTGCGGAGTGTGTCCATGGCAGCCCGGAGCTGAGCGTTTTCGGCTCTTAATCTCGCCTCCTCCTCGGATGTGTTCTTATTTGCCATCCGTTGGCACTTTTCGGAGATGGCCGCTGCAGCATTCTTAAGGGCCCGAACGTATCCTCCCTTTAGATTTCCGGACTTGGTGGCAATCATTTTAATGATTGCCACGTCGTCTTCTACGTCGGTCCCATTGTCGGACTGTTCCATGTCTGACCCAGAGACAGAGAACAGCCGGGAATTCCGAATATTGTTTCGAGTCCACTCGGCGACTTTTCTCTCTGTCTCCAAATCTTTCGCAGCCTTTTCTGCAGCCCTATCAGATTCTTCGGCGGCACGCTGAGCCTCTTCCAGGTCTTTTTTGGCTTTCGCCAAGCCCACGTACTTCCCGTGGGATGGAGGTCTCCCCGGTCCACGGCCCCGGAGCGTCGTCGACATCTTTCGTGGAGCCCGAGTCACGCCCTCGATGTCTGATGACTCCGGGGTGTCCTCGTCCGACCCTCTTCTTCTTTTACGTCCAGCCTCGCCGTCGCTAAGGCGGCCGAAGGACATCGGTGTCGGAAGGCGTTCCACCAAGACTCTCAGGCTCCGTTCGGATCCCGAGGATATGGACGCCACACTTTTGTCTCTCTCCTTCTCCACTTTTCTCTCCCCATGGTTGGCCCAAGATGGGAGTAGCAAGACCGCCTTTTGCTGTCCATGCTCTTTCTGGCTTTCTCGGCCGCTTTCGCCCGAGCTCTTTTCTTCAGGTTTCCTCTCTTTTATTCTTTCTCGTTGATTGGCCCGGGGCGGTAGTGGGGGCCAATCTTCCTTCTTAATTTCTTCCTTCTTTTGACCTTCTCGGTCCTCTCTCTCGCTATCACGTCCGCTCCTACTCCTTCCTCCATTCTCACTTCCACTACTCCTATCACAATCCAAACGGCAATTGCCCCCCACGTATACATCGGGGCAGCAGGGCACCGGAGCACCCTGGTGGGATTCCCCGCCTGAGGCGGGACCCACCCGTGGACTAACTTTAATTGTCGTCTTTTTCATGATGATTTCAGCTCCCTGTCATGAACGTCGTGTGTATCTGTATGCGTGTAGATGTATGTATGAGTTGATGAAGTGCTTGAGTGTAGTGTGTGATGTTGTATGTGTGGTGTGTATAAGTGTGTGTGAATGTGTTATCTCCCTGTCCCCCCCGTTGTCCAATAACTTCCCCCACTGTTCTCCCAGCCATCACTTCCCCAACACTTTTTCTTTTCCCTCCCTCCCCTGTCAGACTATTTGCCGTCAACTCTCGAGTCTCCGCTAAAATCGCAGAGACTCGAGGGTTCACGTTGCCCAGGGCGCACCACGAGGAGGTTGTCTGACACGCGCCCCAACCTAACCTAACCTAACCTAACCTTTTTTTTTTTTTTTTTTTTTTTTTTTTTTTTTTTTTTTTTTTTTTTTTTTTTTTTTTTTTTTTTTTTGTTTAGCAGTGGAAATGCATTTACGCATCCCCCGCCGTCCGGGAGGTGCCAGACGGCAGGGGTATGTGGGGCTCAACCCGGTAGGCAAGCTCCCCCCGCTGCCGGGGCTCATCGCACCTACCGCAGTGACTACCCACTAAAACCACTGCTGTGTCTTCAGTGCGCTTAGTGTCGGGAACGTGGGAAACGGAGATTCATCCACCGAACCCGACAGCGCCGGGCCCCCTGGGGTGGGGGCCCCCTCCTCGGGGGGTGTTAGGGGTTAACACCCCCCGGTCTTTCGTAAAGTGGCGCGCGGAAGACACCGCGCGCGCGCCACCTCGAGGCCTTTTCGCAGTGGCACACCCGCACCCCGGGGGCCACCGCAGCCTCAACTAAGGAGGTAGAAGGGCGTCCGCGTACGCCCTTCTACGCCGGCCTCCTCGGCGGCGGCGCATGGGGCAGTCGGAGACCGCCTCACGCTCGCGCTCTGCCGCCTCCTTCTGCATGAGCACGCTCTCGCAGAAGGTGGCCACCGCGGTAACCTTTTTTTTTTTTTTTTTTTTTTTTTTTTTTGTTTAGCAGTGGAAATGCATTTACGCATCCCCCGCCGTCCGGGTGGTGCCAGACGGCAGGGGTATGTGGGGCTCAACCCGGTAGGCAAGCTCCCCCCGCTGCCGGGGCTCATCGCACCTACCGCAGTGACTACCCACTAAAACCACTGCTGTGTCTTCAGTGCGCTTAGTGCCGGGAACGTGGGAAACGGAGATTCATCCACCGGACCCGACAGCGCCGGGCCCCCTGGGGTGGGGGCCCCCTCCTCGGGGGGTGTTAGGGGTTAACACCCCCCGGTCTTTCGTCAAGTGGCGCGCGGAAGACACCGCGCGCGCGCCACCTCGAGGCCTTTTCGCAGTGGCACACCCGCACCCCGGGGGCCA
Organism: Cyclophora albipunctata; assembly: GCA_963082685.1. Taxonomy (NCBI): domain Eukaryota; kingdom Metazoa; phylum Arthropoda; class Insecta; order Lepidoptera; family Geometridae; genus Cyclophora; species Cyclophora albipunctata. Next base: position 12,017,363 of record OY720117.1, on the reverse strand, counting down.
CCGCAGCCTCAACTAAGGAGGTAGAAGGGCGTCCGCGTACGCCCTTCTACGCCGGCCTCCTCGGCGGCGGCGCATGGGGCAGTCGGAGACCGCCTCACGCTCGCGCTCTGCCGCCTCCTTCTGCATGAGCACGCTCTCGCAGAAGGTGGCCACCGCGGTCCAGGACTCCTCACTTTGGACCATAGAGTGAACTACGGCCCGCAGCGAGAAGTCAAAACCGACTGCGGCGGCCATGGCCATGCGTTGGTCCGACCAAGCCGGACACACCTCCAGCGTATGTTGCGCCGAGTCTTCTTCGGCGCCGCAATGGTGGCAAATCGGCGTCGGCTCCCTCAATGCTATGCGACACAGGTATTTGCCGAAACAACCATGTCCCGACAAAACCTGCGTCAAGCGAAAGCTGAGTCTGCCATGCTGCCGATTAAGCCACCCGTCGAGGACATCTCTGATGGCCTCGACTGTGCGGGTGCCGTAACTCGGGCGCTCCAAACGCGCCCTCCATGCGTCAATAGCGTTGTCGCGAACGAGGTCCCGAAAGACTTGGACCTCGCGGAGGGCTGGATCATCTCCTTGGGAGCGGAGGCTCATGCGCCAGTGGTACACCTGCGCAAGAACCTGCGCCTCCAAGTCCCAGGGGATGGAACCTGCAAGTAGGCAGGCCGCCTCTGCGGATATGGTGCGGTACCCTCTAACTACCCCCGTCGCGATGGCGCGTTGCGCACGCAGGAGGGGTAGGGTGCTCGCTGGATGGGCGTAAGCCCAAACAGGTGCACCGTAGAGTGCCATGGACCGCACGACTCCAAGATAGAGGCGGCGGCTTGCATCCTGGGGCCCGTTGACATTGGGCATGATCCTTCTCAGGGCAGATGAGGCTTTCAAGAGCCGCGGCGCGAGGTTCGCGAAGTGCTGTCGAAAGCTCCATCTGCCGTCCAGGAGAAGACCGAGGTACTTCAGGGTGGGCGTCACTGGGATGCGCACCCCGCCAACTGTTAAATGGGCCTCACGGGGGGGGTCCCCGGCGGGGCCCATGAAACAGCGTCGCCTGGGTCTTCTCAAGGGCGACGTCTAAGCCGAGTCTACGGATACGTGACACTACGTGGGCGACCGCAGCCGTGGCTACCATGCTCGCGAGCCTGTACGTCTTGCCAATGGCAATGACCAGGACGTCGTCGGCGAAGCATAGGTAGTACACCCCAGGTAGTGTCGATCCCCTCAGCACCCAGTTGAAGCCGAGGTTCCACAGGATTGGTCCTAAGACAGAACCCTGCGGAACCCCGCAGAACATGGGTCGACGCCGCTTGTCATGTCCGGTGGTGTAGGACACGAAGCGCTCTTGGAAATACTGCCTCAGGGCCTGACAGATGTACTCGGGCACTCCGTGGTAACGGAGCGCCGCGTGTATGCACTCCCAGGGCAAGGTTCCGAAGGCATTGGAGATGTCGATAGACACCGCCAATGCAACCTCACCCCGGTCTACAGCGCCTTCCGTCAGGTCCCTGGCCCTCAGTATCGCCTCCAAGGTGGAGCGCCCCTGCCTAAAGCCGAACTGGCAGTCTGCCAAGTCCGGCCCGACGTCGCGAAGGTGGCTCTTGAGACGAGTGGCTAATATACGCTCGTAGAGCTTAGCCACCTCGTCTAGGAGGACAATAGGGCGGAAAGAAGATGGTAAATCCGCCGGTCGTCCCTCCTTCTTGAGCAGAACGAGCTTCCCGTTTCTCCACTTGCGAGGAAACTGGCCACGTTCCAGGCACGCCGAGAAAAGGCTCCGGAGGCGAGACTCGAAGTCTGGGCACTCCAAAGCCTTCACCCATATGCGGCCCGGGATACCGTCTGGCCCGGGGGCCGTGTTTTTCGACCGAAGTCTGATCACGGCCTCCTTCAGTTCCTCTCGCGTGACTTCCGGGACGGGGGTGTCGACAGAACCTGTGCCGAGAGACTCTGTCATCATCGGCGGCGTGTGTGCTCCTCTGTTCGGAAACAGAGTAGACAGCACGTCTTCCAGGAACTGTGGCTGCAGGGATTGAGTAAGGGGCGGCGCCGGCTGGCGCAGTTTGCCCCTTACCATCTGGTACGACCTCCCCCAGGGGTTGTCGTCCAGCTCCTGAGCTAATTCCCCCTTCGCTCGCTCCTTCGCCTCCGCGATGGCCCACTGCAGAGTTTGCTTGGCCAGTCTATACCCGTTCCCCAAGGAGGTCTCGACGGCTTCGTCAGTTTCCCGACTATGCCGCCGATACCGGCGTCTGTGTCGCGTGTATGCGCGGCCCGCCTCGATGCACGCAGTGCGAAGCGCCGCAATCTCAGCAGACCACCAATACACGCAACGACGGGGGCAGAAGGTAGTAACGCGGGGCATTGACGCGTCACAGACGGACGTCATCGCCGCCCCGAACCATTCCGCCTCCGCCTCGACGCACACGGGTCGGTCCGGTGCTGGATCCCACGTCGTCACCAGGAGCGCCTCCTCCAGATTATCCGGATTGAGGCGCGACAGCGACCAACGGGGACCGTCTCGCAACCTTCGAGTCGGGGGGCCGGGGTCCGAGGTCTGGGCGGAGATGTCGAATCGGATATACCGATGATCGGACAACGTCTCCGCCTCCTCTAAGACCCTCCAGCCCTGAACACGGCGCGCCAAGGCGGGGCATGCGAACGTGATGTCCACTATGGATCCGCCCTGTTGCCGCACGCACGTGTTAACCGACCCTCGGTTGAGAATTTCCAGACCGCTCGAGACTGACCACTCTGCAAGGCAGTCGCCGCGGGCGTCAGTCGTCGGGGACCCCCACGCCGAGGATTTGGCGTTGAAGTCCCCAAGGACGAGCACCTGCCTTGACCGCCTGTTGCCCTCGATTATCGCCGAAAGGCCCCTCAAGAATTCCTCGAACTCAACGAGGGGCCTGTTCGGCGAGAAGTACACTCCCACGATCAGCGAGTTACCCAGGGTAACCGCCACGCATCCCCTACCCTTTGCTACGTGATCAAAGGGAGGGGAGCCGACGGAGGGCCGGGTAACTATAGCTACCAGGCCGTCACGGTCCGCCGCCCAATGTTCCCCGTCGGGAACAAAGTACGGTTCCGCGACGACTGCTATGCCTATCAACCATTCCGCCATGCTCTGGGACAGGAGGTCCTGAGCGCGGGCGGAATGGTTGAGATTGCATTGCAGGAGTCGAATAGTGGTGTGATCCATTATCCGACTCTACTGGTAGCCGCTTGACCGATGGCTTCCGAAGAAGCCCGGGGGTGCACGTTGAGGGCAACTGATGGTTGTGGGCCCTTACGTCGTATTCTTTGTCGTTTTTTGGCGGCGGCAACGCATGCTCTGCCCCCCACTCTGTGCGACGCCGGCAAATTAGCGGCCGCGCACAGGCTGCAGTGGGGATCCGCTGAGCAGGTCGCCGACTTATGCCCGTCGAGTCCACATCGGTAGCATAGTGCGCTCCGATCCACGTCGGAGTCGCACTTGCCGCACACGTGCCCCAGCTCCAGGCAGCGGAAACAGGTGAGCGGGCGGGGTTCCAGCAAGGTTACCCTCGCCGGAATCCACCCCACCATAACGGTCCGCTGCTGGGCCAAGGTTCTCGCCGCCGTTGTTGGGCACCGCACCCAGAGAGTGTACCCTCTCCGGCCGCCGCCACGAGTTTCGCGGCGGATCTCGCCGATCCGGAGGGCCTCCCGGGAGCACCCTGTGGTGGAAACGACGGCGGCCACGACCTCCTCTACCGACACGGACTCGTCGAGGTCCGTGATGCGCAGCTCGCTGCACTTCACGGGCCTCGTAACCCGCACGTCATCCATGAGGATCTCCCGGATCCTGTTCGCCAGCTGGTCGGCGAGGGCATCGCTGCCGGATCCGGGAACCTCAATGAGCTTTGCCCCCGTCTGCGCCTCTTTTATTTTCACCCCGCCGCTGATGCCGACGCTGGCGAGGGAGATGCTGGTCTTCATCCGGACCAGCACCTCTTTGTACGTCAGCCCTCTGGCCACAGCCTCAGGTGTGAGGGTGACCACGATGGCCGACGATCGGGGGGCGCGGGGGCGCCTCTTCCGGGCTCTGCCTCTGGCCCGGGTCGCCGCTGGGTGCAGTGCCCGGGGCTGTGGTTGGCGTCCCTGTTGGGCTGCACGGGTCTGCTGCTGGACGGGTCGAGCCGGCTGGGCGGGTCGGGGTTTCCCCTTTCCACCCCGCTTGACCACCGCGCTCCAACCCTCTTGCGGAGGAGGGGGCGCGGCACGTGGTCCACCCGATGGAACGGGCGGCGGAAGGGCCGACGTAGATGGCTGCGGGGATGGCGGCACGCGCGCCCCTTCCCTCCCCTTCTTCGTAGAGGCCTTCTTTTCAGCCCCTTTGGCCGGGGTTCCAGACTTCTTGGGTGGTGGGGGGGGTCTCGGTGCCTCCGAGTACTCCATCAACTCCACCACTTCTTCCTCCACTGCTTCCGCCGACCGTCTCCGGCGGGAGTCGGCCGCCAGCGGGGGACGCTCCCTCTGGGCTGGGAGAAGGCGGGGCTCGAGCGCCGCCACCTTCGCATCCATCATGGTCCCCACCATGATAGCGAATCTCTGAAGAGACTCGTCGTCTATGGGGGGACCGGACTTCTCGGCCTCCTTCCGGGGCGCCGTTGCCGGAGCCTCCTCGCGCGTCGCGCGGCCGACCGCCTCCGTGAGCCGAGACAGCTCAGCCCGGACCTGGTCAAACTCCCTGCGGAGCGTGTCCATTGCGGTCCGGAGCTGAGCGTTCTCAGCCCTTAGTTTTGCCTCCTCCGCCGACGTGTTGCGTGTCGAGGCCCGCTGAAATTTTTCGGCGATGGAGGCCGCCGCCTCTTTGAGGGCTCGGACGTACCCACCCTTGAGGTTGCCGGATTTCGTGGCGATCATCTTGATGATCGCCACGTCACCCTCGACGTCCGTCCCTTGCTCCATTTCGGACCCAGAGATGGAGACGGGCCGGGAGCTCCGGGCGTTTTCCCGGGTCCACGCGGCCACATGCTTCTCCACATCCAGGTCCCGGGCCGCCTTGGCAGCGACGCGCTGGGCCTCCGCCAGGTCCTTTTTGGCCTTGGCCAAGCCCACGGAGCTGCCATGGGCCGGAGGTCTTCCCAGCCCACGCCCCCGGCTGTTTGTTGACATTTTTCGAGGGGCGCGCGTCGCCCCTTCCGTGTCGGATGACGCCGGGGTGTCGTCGTCCAGCTCTCGCCGTCTCTTCCGGCCCGCCTCACCGTCGCTGAGGCAGCCGAATGATAGGGGTGTAGGGATGGGGTCGAGCACTACCCTCAGGCTCTGCTCGGAGCCCGAAGACAGCGTCACCGCACTCTCCCCTCTGTCATGAGGTCTCGGACTACCTTCCTCTCCCTTTCCAATTCCGTCGCCGAGACTCTCTTTCCCCTTCTCCTTCCTACGTTGATTGGCCCTAGGTGGTAGTGGGGGCCAATCATCCCTTTCCTTTTCCGTCCCTCGGCCTCCATGGCCGCTTCCTTTTCCCTCTTCGCCACTCTGGCCCGATCTTCTTCCATCCTCTTTTTTACCCTCGCGGTCCTCTCCATTGCTCCCACTTTTATTTCCACTCCTACTCTCACTCTTACTCCTCCTTCTTCCCTCAATTTTCCCATCACTCGTAAAGCGGCAAGTGCCCCCCACGTATACTACGGGGCAGATGGCGGCCGAGGCCGCCATGTGGGATTCCCCGCCTGAGGCGGGACCCACCCGTGGAGTTATTTTTGTTGGCGCTTTCTTCATGATTAATAAACTCCCTATCCTGAACGTCGTGTGTATCTGCGAATGTGTGTCTGTGTGTATGAGTTGTATGTGGTGCTTGAGTGTTGTGTGTGGTGTTGTATGTGTGGTGTCTATGAATGTGTGTGTGGGTGTGTTCACTCCCTGTCCCCCCCATAATCCAATTTCTTCCCCACTTTTCCCCAGCCATCACTTTCCCGTCCATTCCATTTTCCCTCCCGCCCCTGTCAGACTATTTGCCGTCAACCCGCGAGTCTCCGCTAACATCGCAGAGACTCGCGGGTTCACGTTGCCCAGGGCGCACCACGAGGAGGTTGTCCGACACGCGCCCCGCCCCAACCTAACCTAACCTAACCTAACCTAACCTTTTTTTTTTTTTTTTTTTTTTTTTTTTGTTTAGCAGTGGAAATGCATTTACGCATCCCCCGCCGTCCGGGAGGTGCCAGACGGCAGGGGTATGTGGGGCTCAACCCGGTAGGCAAGCTCCCCCCGCTGCCGGGGCTCATCGCACCTACCGCAGTGACTACCCACTAAAACCACTGCTGTGTCTTCAGTGCGCTTAGTGTCGGGAACGTGGGAAACGGAGATTCATCCACCGAACCCGACAGCGCCGGGCCCCCTGGGGTGGGGGCCCCCTCCTCGGGGGGTGTTAGGGGTTAACACCCCCCGGTCTTTCGTAAAGTGGCGCGCGGAAGACACCGCGCGCGCGCCACCTCGAGGCCTTTTCGCAGTGGCACACCCGCACCCCGGGGGCCACCGCAGCCTCAACTAAGGAGGTAGAAGGGCGTCCGCGTACGCCCTTCTACGCCGGCCTCCTCGGCGGCGGCGCATGGGGCAGTCGGAGACCGCCTCACGCTCGCGCTCTGCCGCCTCCTTCTGCATGAGCACGCTCTCGCAGAAGGTGGCCACCGCGGTCCAGGACTCCTCACTTTGGAACCTAACCTAACCTAACCTAACCTAACCTAACCTTTTTTTTTTTTTTTTTTTTTTTATTTAGCAGTGGAAATGCATTTACGCATCCCCCGCCGTCCGGGTGGTGCCAGACGGCAGGGGTATGTGGGGCTCAACCCGGTAGGCAAGCTCCCCCCGCTGCCGGGGCTCATCGCACCTACCGCAGTGACTACCCACTAAAACCACTGCTGTGCCTTCGGTGCGCTTAGTGTCGGGAACGTGGGAAACGGAGATTCATCCACCGAACCCGACAGCGCCGGGCCCCCTGGGGTGGGGGCCCCCTCCTCGGGGGGTGTTAGGGGTAAACACCCCCCGGTCTTTCGTCAAGTGGCGCGCGGAAGACACCGCGCGCGCGCCACCTCGAGGCCTTTCCGCAGCAGACACCCGCACCCCGGGGGCCACCGCAGCCTCAACTAAGGAGGTAGAAGGGCGTCCGCGTACGCCCTTCTACGCCGGCCTCCTCGGCGGCGGCGCATGGGGCAGTCGGAGACCGCCTCACGCTCGCGCTCTGCCGCCTCCTTCTGCATGAGCACGCTCTCGCAGAAGGTGGCCACCGCGGTCCAGGACTCCTCACTTTGGACCATAGAGTGAACTACGGCCCGCAGCGAGAAGTCAAAACCGACTACGGCGGCCATGGCCATGCGTTGGTCCGACCAAGCCGGACACACCTCCAGCGTATGTTGCGCCGAGTCTTCTTCGGCGCCGCAATGGTGGCAGATCGGCGTCGGCTCCCTCAAAGCTATGCGACACAGGTATTTGCCGAAACAACCATGTCCCGACAAAACCTGCGTCAGGCGAAAGCTGAGTCTGCCATGCTGCCGATTGAGCCACCCGTCGAGGACATCTCTGATGGCCTCGACTGTGCGGGTGCCGTAACTCGGGCGCTCCAAACGCGCCCTCCATGCGTCAATAGCATTGACGCGAACGAGGTCCCGAAAGACTTGGACCTCGCGGAGGGCTGGATCATCTCCTTGGGAGCGGAGGTTCATGCGCCAGTGGTACACCTGCGCAAGAACCTGCGCCTCCAAGTCCCAGGGGATGGAACCTGCAAGTAGGCAGGCCGCCTCTGCGGATATGGTGCGGTACCCTCTAACTACCCCCGTCGCGATGGCGCGTTGCGCACGCAGGAGGGGTAGGGTGCTCGCTGGATGGGCGTAAGCCCAAACAGGTGCACCGTAGAGTGCCATGGACCGCACGACTCCAAGGTAGAGGCGGCGGCTTGCATCCTGGGGCCCGTTGACGTTGGGCATGATCCTTCTCAGGGCAGATGAGGCTTTCAAGAGCCGCGGCGCGAGGTTCGCGAAGTGCTGTCGAAAGCTCCATCTGCCGTCCAGGAGAAGACCGAGGTACTTCAGGGTGGGCGTCACTGGGATGCGCACCCCGCCAACTGTTAAATGGGCCTCACGGGGGGGTCCCCGGCGGGGCCCATGAAACAGCGTCGCCTGGGTCTTCTCGAGGGCGACGTCTAAGCCGAGTCTACGGATACGTGACACTACGTGGGCGACCGCAGCCGTGGCTACCATGCTCGCGAGCCTGTACGTCTTGCCAATGGCAATGACCAGGACGTCGTCGGCGAAGCATAGGTAGTACACCCCAGGTAGTGTCGATCCCCTCAGCACCCAGTTGAAGCCGAGGTTCCACAGGATTGGTCCTAAGACAGAACCCTGCGGAACCCCGCAGAACATGGGTCGACGCCGCTTGTCATGTCCGGTGGTGTAGGACACGAAGCGCTCGTGGAAATACTGCCTCAGGGCCTGACATATGTACTCGGGCACTCCGTGGTAACGGAGCGCCGCGTGTATGCACTCCCAGGGCAAGGTTCCGAAGGCATTGGAGATGTCGATAGACACCGCCAATGCAACCTCGCCCCGGTCTACAGCGCCTTCTGTCAGGTCCCTGGCCCTCAGTATCGCCTCCAAGGTGGAGCGCCCCTGCCTAAAGCCGAACTGGCAGTCTGCCAAGTCCGGCCCGACGTCGCGAAGGTGGCTCTTGAGACGAGTGGCTAATATACGCTCGTAGAGCTTAGCCACCTCGTCTAGGAGGACAATGGGGCGGAAAGAGGATGGTAAATCCGCCGGTCGTCCCTCCTTCTTGAGCAGAACGAGCTTCCCGTTTCTCCACTTGCGAGGAAACTGGCCACGTTCCAGGCACGCTGAGAAAAGGCTCCGGAGGCGAGACTCGAAGTCTGGGCACTCCAAAGCCTTCACCCATATGCGGCCCGGGATACCGTCTGGCCCGGGGGCCGTGTTTTTCGACCGAAGTCTGATCACGGCCTCCTTCAGTTCCTCTCGCGTGACTTCCGGGACGGGGGTGTCGACAGAACCTGTGCCGAGAGGCTCTGCCATCATCGGCGGCGTGTGTGCTCCTCTGTTCGGAAACAGAGTAGACAGCACGTCTTCCAGGAACTGTGGCTGCAGGGATTGAGTAAACCTAACCTAACCTAACCTAACCTAACCTAACCTAACCTAACCTAACCTAACCTAACCTAACCTAACCTAACAAAGCCCAACTGAGCCTCACTGAGCCTAACCTAACCTAACCGAGTAAAAACCTAACTTTGGGCAATCTAACGCGGCGAAATCTAACTTTGGCAAACCTAAACGTACAAAACCTAACTTAATCCAACCTAACAAAGCCTATGACTAACCTGGCCTGAGCCTAACTGAGCCCAACTAAGCCTTACTGAGAACTAAGACTATTGTGACGGTGTTTTCGTTGAGTCCGTCATCCATTACGTTGTAGATATCGGAGGGACAATGTTTTCTCCGCAGTTGTCCCTTTATGGATGGGCACTCGAAAAGCAAGTGTTCAATTGTTTCATTAGTATTTACGTCGCAGGCACAGGATGGATTCTCCGAGCACTTGAATCTGTTCAAGTACTCGGCGAACCCACCGTGGCCCGTTAGTATTTGAGTTGTGATTTTGTTGATTTCCAATTTACGGACAACCTTGTGTGCTGTAATTACGTCTGGGAAGAATATCTTAGTGGTGCTAGCAGTGGTCTGTTCTTTGTATCTCCGGTTCCATTCCTCAAGCGTTTTCATCCGAATCGTTTGCTTGACGAATGAGAGCGGGCACAGATCATAATTAGGTGCGGTCTTTGCTCTTGCTCTTAAAGCAGCCTCTTTCGCCAACTGGTCCACCCTTTCATTGCCTTTGAGCCCCGCGTGGGCCTTTACCCAACAACATAAGGTCACTGTTTTTTGCTGAGCTGTAATGGCCCTTAAATTGTTTCGAGCTTGGGTTGCCAGGTGGTGGGTAGAGCTTTGGTTTATCAGTGACTGTAAGGCGGACCTCGAGCCACTATATCCCACTCTTAGAAGAGTTGATCAATTCCATTTTCGAGATGGTGGTTGTTAACACTAACGTTCAATAGCCACATAACATCTGTGTGCAAAAAAGTTATCATACTGTACAAACGTCTATCAAGAGCCGCAAGAGTCAGTTGGGGTCTGCACCCCGAAGTTATCCGCACCATCTACACCGCAGTCATAGAGCCGACCATAATGTACGCAGCGAGTGCGTGGGCGCCGTCAACAACAAAGCTCAAAACGGTCAAGCAGCTTAACGTCGTCCAACGTGGTTTTGCACAAAAGCTCTCGAAAGCGTACAAAACGGTCTCCCCCAACTCAGCCCTGGTGCTGGCCGGGATACTCCCTCTTGACCTCCGAATAAGAGAAGCAGCCGCTCTCTATGAGATCAAGAGAGGGGTGAACCGGCAAGTGCTAGGGGACAGAGAGACCGAGGCTAGAACCCCATTTGCCCAAGCACCCCATCCCGCAGAAAATATTGACCTGAAGTTCATGTGCCTTATAGACCAGCAATCCGACGACGAAAACAACACCCAATCAGTCCGGATATTTACAGACGGGAGCAAGATTGAGGGTAAAGTCGGTGCCGCATTATCATTTTGGAATAGCGATGAAGAGATTAAATCCCTCAAACTCAAACTTTCTCCACATTGCACGGTCTATCAGGCGGAACTTCTGGCAATATGTAAGGCGACTGGGGAAATACGGAAGAGGCCAGAGACGAACTTCGGTATATATAGTGGCTCGAGGTCCGCCTTACAGTCACTGATAAAACAAAGCTCTACCCACCACCTGGCAACCCAAGCTCGAAACAATTTAAGGGCCATTACAGCTCAGCAAAAAAAACAGTGACCTTATGTTGTTGGGTAAAGGCCCACGCGGGGCTCAAAGGCAATGAAAGGGTGGACCAGTTGGCGAAAGAGGCTGCTTTAAGAGCAAAGACCGCACCTAATTATGATCTGTGCCCGCTCTCATTCGTCAAGCGAACGATTCGGATGAAAACGCTTGAGGAATGGAACCGGAGATACAAAGAACAGACCACTGCTAGCACCACTAAGATATTCTTCCCAGACGTAATTACAGCACACAAGGTTGTCCGTAAATTGGAAATCAACTAAATCACAACTCAAACACTAACGGGCCACGGTGGGTTCGCCGAGTACTTGAACAGATTCAAGTGCTCGGAGAATCCATCCTGTGCCTGCGACGTAAATACTAATGAAACAATTGAACACTTGCTTTTCGAGTGCCCATCCATAAAGGGACAACTGCGGAGAAAACATTGTCCCTCCGACATCTACAACGTAATGGATGACGGACTCAACGAAAACACCGTCACAATAGTCTTAGTTCTCAGTTAGGCTTAGTTGGGCTCAGTTAGGCTCAGGCCAGGTTAGTCATAGGCTTTGTTAGGTTGGATTAAGTTAGGTTTTGTACGTTTAGGTTTGCCAAAGTTAGATATCGCCGCGTTAGATTGCCCAAAGTTAGGTTTTTACTCGGTTAGGTTAGGTTAGGCTCAGTGAGGCTCAGTTGGGCTTTGTTAGGCTCAGGCCAGGTTTATAATAGGCCTTGTTAGGTTGGATTAAGTTAGGTTTTGCCCGTTTAGGTTTGCCAAAGTTAGATTTCGCCGCGTTACATTGCCCAAAGTTAGGTTTTTACTCGGTTAGGTTAGTTTAGGCTCAGTGAGGCTCAGTTGGGCTTTGTTAGGCTCAGGCCAGGTTTATAATTGGCCTTGTTAAGTTGAATTAAGTTAGGTTTTGCCCGGTTAGGTTTGCCAAAGTTAGATTTCGCCGCGTTAGATTGCCCAAAGTTAGGTTTTTACTCGGTTAGGTTAGGTTAGGCTCAGTGAGGCTCAGTTGGGCTTTGTTAGGCTCAGGCCAGGTTTATAATAGGCCTTGTTATGTTGGATTAAGTTAGGTTTTGCCCGTTTAGGTTTGCCTAAGTTAGATTTCGCCGCGTTAGATTGCCCAAAGTTAGGTTTTTACTCGGTTAAGTTAGGTTAGGCTCAGTGAGGCTCAGTTGGGCTTTGTTAGGCTCAGGCCAGGTTTATAATAGGCCTTGTTAGGTTGAATTAAGTTAGGTTTTGCCCGGTTAGGTTTGCCAAAGTTAGATTTCGCCGCATTAGATTGCCCAAAGTTAGGTATTTACTCGGATAGGTTAGGCTTAGATAGGTTAGGTTAGGTTCAGTTAGGCTTTATTAGGCTAGTTTAGGCTACGTTTATGATTATCTTGCTTAATCCCTTTACAATTTTTATGAAAATTGGCAGTTAGCTGTAGATTGCATAGCTTATAAACTCATTTAAAGAAAATTTAATTTCAGCCCAAATCTTTTTAAATATTGCATGAAAACCTTCAAAAAACACGTAACTATAAGTTTTTCTGGATTAATTATAGATTTTTCTATGTGCATCCCTGTTTTTTATTTTATCCCTGGGGAGTACTTTTAAAGGCGCATCCAATGATACGTCTCCGGAGGCCCTAGCTCGCAAGATGAACGCGCCCTCCCATGCCCGCCCAGTGTTTTTACCTTGAGGAAGTGACCTCGGATTTTGTATAAAGTATGGAATTTCATATTTTAACCCAATTTTTATGTTGGATAATTTGAATTATTATCAACCTACACTAGTTTGAATGTTTGTATGCATCAGTTATCATTTTATTTTGTTTTATTTAGATTTTTGTAAAAATAGTGCTTAAATTGTGGTTTGCCGGCAGTTTTATCTGAATATCATAATTTCTTCTATGAGGTGTAACGGTGTAAAATTTGGTCAGTTTATTACTTTTAAAATAAACATTCTACCAATGAAAGCCTTATTTACGGTTCTACTGTTTCGAAGAAATCTAAGAACAAAACTTTAATAATTGTACCGCCATCTATCGTTTAATAGATACATTTCGTAATATACCTACAGTGAAGAGGATTATAAAGGTAAACGAACACAATGTTTTACATTTGTGCAAACTTTTTATAGTTCTCTAGGCATCGCAAATAACGGACACATTATGAAGATTTATTTTTTTAATTATGGTCATCACCAAAAAAATAAAACATTCTGATGCTTAATTAGAACGATTTACAGTAGATGACATGAAAACATATTTCCATATGTCCAACTCTGAGTGTCCAACCATAATAGATATGGCGCAATAACACCTTTTTGTTAAAATTATAAAGTAAAAAATAGAGTGTGGTATTAAGTTTAAGTAAATCTATATAAAAATAAATAGTTCAGTATCAGAAGGGTTCTTATTTAACTTTAATAACTTTATATTATTATTGATTAAAAATGAACATTCCATTCAAGAGTAATTTCGGGTAAAACACAAAATACGAGCGGAAACGGGGAGCGCTCGATATTCGGGGGCGCGGCGGTGGGACGCGGTGGGAGACTACGAATACATTATATTGAGATGTTTGCGAAAATAAACATGCTTAAGTTAATATCATATGTAGGACCCCGAATTTCCTACATGAAATCTTGATTAACCGAAGCGAAGCAGGTGTGGGCTTTAGGAATGGTATAATCCATTTCTGTTTATTAACTGTCGAAATGTTATGAATATTTTTCTATTTCTTCAGGTCGGGTCGTAGCGCGAGACCCGGGCCCGTGTGCCTCCCCCAAGAACACAGCCACTGATAACCAAAGGGCGAGAATCACCTCGAGTCGTGGATATTTTCATGAAATAGTTATTCAATACTCGTAATTTCCATATAGATGACGCTTTACATATTTTTAATGTTACTCACGACTGTGATCGGCTAGACTAGTCGGCCGATTAGTGTATCAGGAGTCCGATATAGTGTTTCATGACTCCAAAATGGAGGCCGGTATAGTGTTTCAGGAGGCCGATATAGTGTTTCAAGAGTCCAAAATGGAGGCCGGTATAGTGTTTCAGAAGGCCGTTATAGTGTTTCAAGAGTCCAAAATGGAGGCAGGTATAGTGTTTCAGAAGGCCGATATAGTGTTTCAAGAGTCCAAAATGGAGGCCGGTATAGTGTTTCAGAAGGCCGATATAGTGTTTGAAGAGTCCAAAATGGAGGCAGGTATAGTGTTTCAGGAGGCCGATATAGTGTTTCAAGAGTCCAAAATGTAGGCCGGTATAGTGTTTCAGGAGGCCGATATAGTGTTTCAGGAGCCCGATATAGTGTTTCAGGAGCCCGATATAGTGTTTCAAGAGTCCAAAATGGAGGCAGGTATAGTGTTTCAGGAGGCCGATATAGTGTTTCAGGAGGCCGATATAGTGTTTCAAGAGTCCAAAATGTAGGCCGGTATAGTGTTTCAGGAGGCCGATATAGTGTTTCAGGAGGCCGATATAGTGTTTCAGGAGCCCGATATAGTGTTTCAGGAGCCCGATATAGTGTTTCAAGAGTCCAAAATGGAGGCAGGTATAGTGTTTCAGGAGGCCGATATAGTGTTTCAGGAGCCCGATATAGAGATCCGCATTGTCCCCATCCAACACAGGTGTGTGAACGAGGTATCCCCGCACCTTTGAGCTGCAATGCCATCGTTCACAACAGTGTTGGAAGTGTGCTCCGAGAAACTTTCAGCTTTTAAACTTAATGTTTCGGCAGCCCCGGGCTCTCCGTCTCCGAAGGCGCCGCGACGGGGTTTCATTCAAAGTCTGTCTTATTTAAAACTTTCTGAATGTAACATTTTATTTTTTAACGATTTTATTATTCTAATTATCGTGGGTTTTAGAGATGCTGTTATCGAAGCTGTAGGTATAATGAATCATAATAATATTGCACGGGATGTTAGGTAATCGTATCGCACGCGCAAACATTACAGTATCCTGCCTAAACGTTAGGTACGAGATAACATAGTTATGTGGATAGCCGTTAATAAATCAGTTGGGTAAAGCCATCTCTGGCATCCACAACATTGTGTCAGTACTGGTGATCGGAAATCCAATAAAATGTTCTGTCTGCAGCTGCTGGCGGCGGCGACGGCGCTGGCGCGGGCGGCGCACGCGGCCGGGTACGCGCCCGCCGCGCCCGCCGCGCCGCAGCCCGGCGCAGGCGCGTAAGTTCAACATTCTACATTTTATTGAGTTCTTTGGAATCTAGATTCCAAATTTCCTAACAATCCTTCCTAAGCGAACACATAACGGTACATCTTTATGATAAGATTTTTAAGTTTTTTAAACATTAATAAATCCATGGTTAACATTTCATTTCATTCAGAGATAATATTATAAAGTCCTTATTGAGCATATTCAGAGTCTAATTATTAAGGTAGACGTGTCGCAGGTAATACAATTGTTTCAGGAATGTCCTGGTTTGATTGCCGTTCGCACACGTGCCTTACGTATCAGACACGACAGTTAAGTCGACTATTACTAGTCCCAAAAGAAGAAGTCCCATACATTTATACATAGTTTGGTCTATGGGGAGTCGTTGGGGATTTTATTAAATTGTCTAATTTTATTTGGGGCGCGTCTGTTCCGAGCCTTTATGCGTCCCGCAGACTTGACGCCACAGACAACTCGCACCGCCATCTTAAAGATATGCAGATGTTTTGACAAAATTATTGATTTGAGTGAAACCTCTCGTCTTCTTCTTCATCGAGTGGATGGCCAACCTGACCAATCCTGGTGTCAGAGTTATTGAGCCGCCAAAGGCCTCTGACGTGGCTCAAGTAACGACTACTATCCGTAGAAAGTAACCGGGACCAACGGCTTAACGTGCCCTCCGAAGCACGGAATCATCTTACTTTTCGGGCAATCAGGTGATTCAGCCTGCAATGTCCTAACCAAACTGAGGACAGTCTCACAAAGTAATTTTTGTGAGATATCCCCACCGGGAATCGAACCCGGAACCTCCGGGTCGTGAGCCGAGCGGTCAAACCACAAGACCACGGAGGCTGTTGAACCTCTCGTACAATCATTGCACTTTGGAGAAGCTTTTTTTAAAAAATATGTATCGAATTTGGTGATTGACAGGTATTATCACCTGTTTTGGTTTTGCTTGTAAAACGAGGGAAAAAAATAAACACCGTAAGAGTTAGATTTAGATTTAGAGTTAGATTTTTTTGAAATAGTTTTTTACTTCACGATTTTTAGTGACATCCCTGGTCTTCATAATGGCTGATGACCTGATGCTGAGGACTCTATTGATAGTCAAACCAATCTAGTTGTAAAGTTTTCATTTCAACACAAGGTAACTGCAGTAAACCGTTGAGGAGTTCCCCACTATCCGTCGTCTTCATCATCAGACGGTTCCATCATCAGGTCGACTCTAGACTTTCATTAAATTGTAGTGCTATAAAATATTTAATGGAAAAATTGACAGACGCACTAGTTGCCCCTACAACTTTTTAGAGTTCCCCTCGATGTCACTAGGATCCCATCATCAGACCCTGGTTTCCATACCATGGGACCACCTGAGCGGTACAACAATTCAAATAAAAAATAAATTTCTTAAATCGGTTTAGAGGTATTCGAGAAATCGGGGAACATACCTACATTAAAAAAAATTCCAAATATGTACATAAAAAATAATTCCAAAAAGATTCCGAAGAATTGAGAAGGTCCTCCTTTTTTGAAGTCGGTAAAAAAATGAATGGTTGAATGGAAGAAAATAAGTAATAAAAATCTCGACATTCCTACGGGAACAGGAGCACCGCGGGTGAAAACGAGGGGGACCCCTAGGATAAAATAAAAAAAAAAATACATATTTTCGACATGGCGGCAGCGCGAGCGGTCGGGTGACACCGTGTTAGCCTTCATTTACTGACCCACTATCATTTGAAGTATCACTGAAGGAACTCTCTTTGTATTAGATGCGAGGAAGGTTAGCGCCGTTTCATAAAGTTTTATCTATTACTTTGCATCTGTTTTTGATAAGTCACTTTTGTTTGAGTATCGTCGGCTAGCTCACACAGAAACACAACCCGTAATGCATTAATCATTTATTTGCATGTTGTATCCTTCATATTTCAGCCAATCGGACGTTGAAGCTCCATCATACGTTCCTTCATATTTGAGATATACGAAAACTGCTTATTCCCATGCCGGCGGTTACGGAGGAGGGACCAAAACTTACGGAGAAGGAACCAAAACATATGGCGGAGGAACCAAAACATATGGCGGAGGAACCAAAACATATGGCGGAGGAACCAAAACTGTGTACAGCGGAACGAAGTCTGGATATGGAAATTCATACAGCGAGAGCCGAACTTGGCATTCGGGCTCTGGCGAAGCGTTAGTGTCTCTTTATTTCATTAATCTTATTAACACAATATACAATACAAAATACAATCTATATTGAATGATGATACACAATATAAAGTGGTTCTCCGCAGGCCGTCGTTAAATGAATTCTCCAGCAATGCCAACTCGCCGTACCGAGGTGAGTGACGCGATACACAACGCCGAGCGCTCTCCCACTCGCGAAGGGTTTGTCTACGAGGCGGTCAGTATTATCAAATGGTTCCCCAGAGTCCGGTTATTACCCTACTCTATCTATACGAATACTTCTACAATGAACCATAGGAGTTTGTTTTTTGTTTGTTTGAACGCACTCATCTCAGAAACGACCAGACCGATTTTAATAATTATTTTAGTAATGTATAGCCCCCTTCAACGGAAAGTATGTATAAACCTAGGCTATTTCACATTCCAAAATTCTCACAGGAACAGGCACCGCAAAACCGCAGGGTGCATGCAGTAATTTTTTTTAATAAAATGTATAAACCATTTGATCAAATCTCTCCATAGTTTGTCAGTTCTCCGTTCAGTCCCTCTATGTTTCCAATAAATTCAAAAAACTGCCGAACTGATTTTCTTGTGTGATTCAGGAATTCCAAAAAGAGTACCTATGAGAAACTTCTGCAATCCTGATTAACCGAAGTAAACCGAGGGAACGTTTTACTTTGGTTAATCAGATCTTACAGATAAATATATATAATACTGGCTGCACCCCGCGATTTCACCCGCCTTGTACCCGATTTTGGGGTAAAATGTATCCCATGTTTTATTCTGATGCATAACCTTTATTAATGTAAAGTTTCATCCAAATCAGTTCAGTAGTTTTTTCGTGAAAGAGTAACAAACATACAAACATACATACTTCCTCGCAAACGTTCGCATTTAGGTCATCACAGTAGGATTAGTACACTGGCAAAACATGTAACACTATGTAACACTAGCGGCCCTCCCTTCGCGTCTTCTGCCCTGTACCAAATTTTATGTTTCTAGGTACAGTGGTTTCGGCTGTGTGTTGATATATAGTTAAATCATTGATTAATTCACTCAGTCTGATTTGCCTTTTATGTATATATTTTTAAATTATTTATTAGAAAACAGGATTGGAAGAAGTTAAAATAGTTGAAAACAAGTAATATTTTATCTTGGGAGTGGGCGCTATCGGGGCCCGGCGGATGCGCGAGCGGCCGGACGGGCGCGCGGCGCGACTGTGACGCGACCTATTTAGTGCAAGGTTATCGATAACATGTGCAATGTGCACTATCGCGTCTTTACAAATTGCATTTTTGGGTCAAGAGCAAAATTTCCCACAGACTTCCAATTAAAACAAAAAAATCTTATTCTGCACTAGCAGCGCCCCGCGGTTTTACCCGCGTTGTGCCCGTTCCCGTAGGAAATCCGGGATAAAATGTAGCCTATAGCCTTCCTCGATAAATAGACTATCTAACAGTGAAAGAATTATTCAAATCGGTTCAGTAGTTTCTGAGATTAGCGCGTTTAAACAAACAAACAAACAAACAAAACAAACTCTTCAGCTTTATAATATTAGTATAGATTTACCCGTTTTTTCTGCTTACAACTGATTTAGGCAAATGATATCCCATCAAAAACATCCTGTAAAAAACTAGCCAAGTCTCGTTAGATTTTCTTATTTGACACAGTTTTTTGCCATCAAATAAAGCGGCCCACCAAGTTGAATAATTTTTGTAAAGGCGGTATATGTCGGTATATGGCGGTATATGTCGATTTCTCTGATATGTTGGGCTCTTGTGTTTTCTAATCAGGGTCACCAGGTACTCCAGATCTTCGATTATCCTAGTTTTTATAGTTTTCCCTTTAAGTGGCCATTAAACCCTAACTCTGTACCAAATTTCAGCTCTCTGAGTTTATGGGAAGTACTAGTTCTATTTTGATGATCATGAGTGAGTGAGTGAGTGAGTGAGTGAGTGAGTGAGTGAGTGAGTGAGTGTCGTAAATGCGAAACTTTGCTTTCGCTTAACTTCGGAACTAAATGACCTACAGACTTGAATTTAATTATAGCTTACTGGATGACGAAAATTTCTACGTTCTGGTCTTATCCAGAGGTTCTCAAATAGGGGCCTGAAAATGCGGCAAAATGGTTCCAGTAAAGGATGGTACGGCAGTGTTTGCTTCGCACTTGACTTGGCGGGGGCACTGCCGTGCCCCCAAATATAATCAAGATGGGAATTATTCTGTAATTAGTCCAAATATGTACGTATAATATAAGGTATTTTGATGTGGTCGCAGCGATGTGCGACCCCGAATGCCAGAACAGCGGGATCTGCGTGGAGACCAACACGTGCCTGTGCCCGGCGACGCACTCGGGCCGCTACTGCGAGTTCGAGAGGAAGCCCTGCCTCACGCACCCGCCGCTACCCCTCAACTCGCGCAGGAAGTGCTCCTCCGAGTGAGTACCGCCCCTCCCAGTTCCGTGTCCCACTCCCAGGTGATAGTACAACTCGACTCGGCCCGCAGGATGTGCACGGTGCAGTGCATGGAGGGGCACAAGTTCCCAGACGGCACGAGCGTGGCGAACCAGCGCTGCGTGCAGGGCCAGTGGCAGCCGACGCGCGCCGACCTCGCCGCCGTGCCCGACTGCCAGCCCGAGTGCGACCCGCCCTGCCTGAACGGCGGCGCGTGCCTCTCACGCGACTTCTGCAGCTGCCCGCTCGAGTACAAGGGGCCACAGTGCCAGTACGGTGAGTGGCGCTGGCGAGAGGCGAGAGGCGAGAGGCGTGAGGCGAGTAGCGAATGGCGAGTGACGAGTGGCGAGTGGCGAGTCACTGGTCGCTGGCCGATCGCTAACAAGTGTTTTGTGTTGCAGCGGCGAGCGCATGCGACATTCGGCGCGCGGCCTTCAACGGCGGCTACGAGTGCGCGTCGCAGGGCGCGGAGGAGCTGCGCTGCGCGCTGTCCTGCCCCGCCGGCGCCTCGTTCAGCGCGCCGCCCGCACCGCACTACACCTGTCGCTACTCCACCGGCCGCTTCGACCCGCACCCGCTCCCGCATTGTGTCTACCGTCAGTATCACCACGTATCACGTATCACCGACGAGTGATCACCGCATCACGATCTCACAACTATTTATATTTGCTGTATGATTATTTCCAGCTGATGTGGTAGTCATCACTCCTACCAACTACTACAACCGGGTAAGTGCTCAGTTCTATATCTATATATGAATACTTAATACACGAAACTTTCTTCTTCGATAACTACACCTAGGAACCGGGAAATTACTCGCTGATGTCTGGTCAATTTCAGACATTACATTGTTACGTAGGATTTTGTTTTTTGTGTAATACGTTCTAACCTAATTGATAGACAAAGACATATGTTTTCTTATAATGATGTTGTCCATCTCAGAGCTTCTACTCAGTGTCCGAGTCCGGTAACGAGCATACGTCGCACCAGGTGTCCTCGAGCGTGCACCGAGCGCACGGGGCGCACGGTGTCCACGGCGAGCACGAAGATAATATAGAACACGTCGTACGCGTGATGTCGAGCGAGGAGCCCTCGGGCGGGACGTGCCTCACGTGGGCCGGCGCGCATTACAAGACCTTCGATGGAGCCATTTACACGTGAATAAATATTATTATATTAGATACTTAGATACTTTGTTCATTTTGATGAGTAATAAGTGTGAAATCGTATCTGATAATGAGCGTGACGTCGTTGTGCGGCAGGTTTGAGTCGTCGTGCCAGCACGTGCTGGTGCGCGAGCGCGCGGAGCACCGCTACACGGTGGCGCTGCGCGCGGGCCGCTGCGCGCGACGCGCCTACTGCCCTCTCGAGATCACCGTCTACCTCGAGGACAAGCCTTATGTCCTCACTACAGAAGGTAACATTACCAGTATTATACTCCTTCACTTTTTTAAAGACATTTTTCGTCCAGTCCCCGTCTTTTTTCTTTTTATCTTTCACTGAAATGTTACCTATTCGAAGACATATTATTATGCATATGTGAAGTAATAATGCTTAATGCCTAGAAATGTGTTCCTTACATTAAATATGCCTTTAGCACCTCCACAAGTTGAATAAATATGAAGCTCCGCGCAACTTCTTAGCTTCCTTAACACGTTCACTGCGTTACGGGGACTTTTCAACCCCGTGCGTTACTTTCATTCAGTGCGGGGCAAAAAAGTGCTGTCTATCCGCTGGTGCGGGAGCTCTATCTCAGGCATTTATGACTGCATGACTGAGATAACTATATATTTGTGTGTTTTGTCGAATATATAATTCATATTTGTTAAAAAAATATACGGGGTTTTATGAACCCCGCTCCGACCAGATAGTAAAAAATCTATTTAAGTGCGATACGGGGTTCAAAAAACCCCGTAGAAATAATTACTTGCCCGTACGGGGTTTTGACCTCATTTACATTGGAGATGTCAGTAACAAACGACGTATCGATATTTTATTGAAAATGAAGCGTTCGCGACGTATGTTGTATGTATTAAGTTACAGTTAATACATTACATCATTATAATATAATGTGGTGACAGAGGACGGGTCGGTGGTGTTCCGCAGCGGGCGGCGGCTGCTGCCGCTGCCGGCGGCGCTGCCCGGACTGCGCGCCGCCATGCCCGGCGCCCACGTGCTGCTCACGCTCGACCAGGCCGGCCTCTCACTCAAGTGGGACACCAACGTGAGCGCGACACTTTCATAACTGCATTTATAGCACTAACTAGCTACGTGACAACATAAATGTAAAATATCGAATGACATTATGTGTTCTAGAATGTGGTTGAAATAGAAGGGTCCGTGTTGTTGTGGAACAACACGGAGGGTCTATGTGGGCGGCTGGACGGTCGCGCCGACAACGACCGCGCGTCCGCCGCCGGCGTGCCGCTGCCGAGCGCCGCCGCGCTCGCCGCCTCCTGGACGCTACACAAGATCGGGGGTGAGCGACGCGTCCCGCCATTTCAGCCGAGCGGTGTTCATGAACCGGTGTTCACGACTTGACTTGTGCTCTCTCGTGTGCAGACACCTGCGAGACGAGGCCGACGGAGACGGCGACGTGCGCGACCGAGACCGCGGACGATGTCGCCAAAGCCACACAATTCTGCAACGATATGATCAGTATGAGCAAATTCAGAAAGTGCTCTAAGGTACTAGTTATTTATTTAATTTTATGGATTTTGATATTCAGATTTCTGGATAAAAGTACCTTATAAATTCGATCGATACGCCATTTCTTTCGGGGTCAGCCTCTACTTTGTGATCCCTCCGGCACCGATAGTAGTGTAATAACTCCAGCCCACCGTTATCTGTGCAGTCGGCTCCTGTGACCGGCCGGGGCCAATTCCTCTTGAGATTAGCAAATTTTCTACCAGGTTGTCGTTATGGTGTTTCGCATGTCATCTATGCTCTGTGCGTTTTACAATTACCTTGATCCACGCATACCATGTTGTTGACCTGATGTTCAGCGACTATGCGTCGGCTCTGTAAGTTTGGACGAGAAAGTACAAATTGTAAAGATTGAAATCTTTTCTTTGTGGCAGGTGATGGACGTGCTGCAGTTCCTGGAAGCGTGCAAGTGGGACTACTGCGCATGCGCGAGCACTTCCAGTAAGTCAAATTAGAGTTTGGGCCATTCGACGTAGTAAGTGCTTCGCTCCTCCGTGGGGTCAGCGCACCAAAATTCCCAAAAAAATATTAATAGCCTTCTTAATTTTCTGAACGCGATAACGATAAACTATTCAAGTAAAACATTATTCATATCGGTTAATTGTGAACTTTCTAGATTCTGAAGAATGCGCGTGTAAAGCGATATCCGTGTACGCGAGTGAGTGTCTGCGGCATGGAGTCGCTGAGATGAAGGCCTGGCGGGCGCCTGACCTCTGCCGTAAGTGAACACATGCTTGCTTAGCAAGGTTTCAGCAGGATTAACACTGATATAACCAGGTTATTCTGTTATCCAGCAATGAAATGTCCCGAAGGCAAGTTATACAAATCTTGCGGAAGCGAAGTCCAGCCCAGCTGCGCGGCGCCGGAACCAGTGGGGGTGGAGATGGCGCGGGGGGCCAACGGCACCACCTGTGTCGAGGGGTGCTTCTGTCCCGATGGACTGCTGCTCGAGAGTGGGCGCTGCGTGGCGCGCGATGACTGCCCATGCCGGCTGCGAAACAAGAGCTTTCCGCCGGGGCACGTACTCCCCAAGGACTGCAATACCTGGTCGGTGCACACACCGAAAGCAACGTAATGTTTTAAAATGTAATATGGTGTGTGACTGGATGTGTGTGTACTGTGCAGCACGTGCGTCGGCGGGACGTGGCAGTGCTCGGGCGCGGCGTGCGGCGCGCGGTGCCGCGCCGTGGGGGACCCGCACTACGCGACGTTCGACGGCGCGCGCTACGACTTCATGGGGCACTGCTCGTACACGATGCTGCGCGCGCCCGACACGCTGGTGACGGTGCACAACGTGGCCTGCTCCGGCGCCATCACGGAGGCAATGAACCTGGCGCCGTACAAGGGCCCCGGCCGGCCCTCGTGCACCAAGTCCGTGAGCGTGCAGCACGCGGGCGCCACCGTGCTCCTGCAGCGCGGCGGACGCATCGACATCAACGGCTCGCCCGTCACCGCACTGCCTCTCACCGTGCAACAAGTCCGAGTCAGAGTTGTTTCCTCGCTCTTTGTTATTGGTACGTACATACATACTCGTACGTACTTGTTAATTCCACTGAATCTTGTTGGTGGCCATCACTTTTATAAAGGCAATGTATTTAGTTTGAGCATCATATTTTTTTTTACCGAACTACCCGGTACCCACTCATTCATAAAATATGTATATCACACACTTTACAATGTAAAATGTTTTTAACAATATTATTTTTATTAATTTAGTGTTTAATTCAATATGTTTCAGTGCAATTACCGAATAAAGTGGACGTTTGGTGGGACGGAGACACACGTGTATTCATCGATGTACCGCCCGAGTTCCGCGGTGAGACTAAGGTAGGTACTACTTACTTGTAATAAAATCAATATTTTACAAATATACTAAAAGTATTCCAACCCATAAACATAAGTGCATATATATGATTAGGGCCTTTGCGGCACATTCAACATGAACCAAGCTGATGACTACCTAACTCCTGAGAACGACGTGGAGCAATCAGTGATGGCGTTCGGCAACAAGTGGAAGACGCGCGAGGCGTGCAGCGACGAGGAGCCGCCCGCGACGGAGCACCCCTGCCGCGACAACGTCCAGAACAAGGAGCCCGCCGAGCGCTACTGCGCGCTCTTGAAGAGCAAACTCTTTCAAGGTTCGCACGCCACACGCACGCATACAAATGCTTTAATACCAAGTTCTTTTGTTTGTTTCCACAATGGCCATGCTGTTTATGGTGTAGTAAGTTCACTGATCGTTTGTTGTCCAGAGTGTCACTGGTATGTGGACGTGGAGGCGTACTACGAGTCGTGCCTGTACGACATGTGCGCGTGCGCCGGCGATATCAGTCACTGCCTGTGCCCGATCCTGGGCGACTACGCGATGAGCTGCGCCGCCGCCGGCATCAAAGTGCAGTGGCGGTACAACGTCAAGGAGTGTGGTGAGACTACCCTATACACACAGCACAGCACCAGTATCTATTGATATGTGTACTACTTACTAGTATTACATATGTGGCAGGTCAAGGACAAAGATGACGGTTTAGTTGAAGTACTCGTACATTATAATTATGTATTTAAATGGAGAGCGTATGCGCAGAGCTGCAGTGCGACGGCGGGCAGGAGTACAGCGTGTGCGCGGACAGCTGTGCGCGCACGTGCGCTGACCGCGCGTTGCCCGCGTGCCAGCCGCGCTGCGTCGAGGGCTGCGCATGCCCACCCGGACAGGTGAGCGCTCGGCCCCACGAGACGCGCCGCGCTCCTTTCGACACTCATACTGAGCACGTGTATCTGTGCAGTTGCTGGACGAGAGCAACGTGTGCGTGCCGGTGGCGCTGTGCCCGTGCTACCACCAGGGGCTTCGCCTGCCGAGCGGCCACCGCGAGGTGCGCGCCGGCCGCCGGGAGCTCGAGCTTTGGTACACACCCTTCTCATTGTATCGTCCAACTTTCACACTATTTTATAAATCGATACTTATTATACTTAATCATGGCTGGTTTTCCCTGCGGTTTCACTCGCAACGTACCCTAGTCTATTTTTGCACCTTTCATCCAAATCGGTTCAGTCAGTGGTTGAATTAGACGTGAAAGCGTGGTTGGTGGCCAAACCTGGTGTTGGAGTTTTTAGATCGCCTTATTGCCTCCAACATGGACTGAACATTGAAACAACTGGGACCGAATGCCTAACGAACCCTCCGAAGCACGGCAGCTCAGATGGAAATGCCACTATCGGCCACCCATCCATATTGTACTAATACTAGTATTATTAGTAGGAAAAGTAAGGATAGTTATTGCAACTGTAGTAATAAGTAGTTGATGTGATGGAGCGGATGTATATCACAGCACATGCGTGGGAGCGAAATGGGAGTGCGTGCCGGCGCAGGCGGGCGACGCGCAGGCGCACCCGCCGGCCGCCGACCTGCGCGCCAACTGCAGCGCCGCCGCCGGCATGGAGTTCACCGCCTGCATGCGCGCGGAGCCCCTCACCTGCAAGGTACCGTATAGAACTTGAGACACCTCATACATACACGTATCCTATACATATTACTAACTGTTCCCTTGTCCCTGTGGTTACACCCTCAACACGCTGGTTCCCATATAAATTTCGGGATTAGGCAAAGACTATTTCCGTATCAAATTACATATTAATCGATTCAGCAGTTTCAGGAGTGTTTGCGTAACACACAGACAAGACAAACAGAGTTACTTTTACATTTATAATATAAAATAAGGAAGTAAGGATTAAAGAAGTACTATTTGATATTCAATTTGCAATCATACTGTCCATTACCGACTTCGATGCTTGAAAAGAGTTTTCAAAGACGAAAAATTAATTTTACTATGTATCCCAAAAATGCTATCCCGCAAATTTTAATAACTTCATATTGTCAGCCGATTTGCGGTAGTCGATCGTCCAGGTCCAGGGACTCATATAACTGAGTGTAATGTTAGAACATGCACAACGCGCGAGAGGCGGTGGGTGTGGGCGCGGGCGCGGCGGGCGGCGAGTGTCGCGCGGGGTGCGCGTGCGCGGCGGGGCTGGTGCTGGACGCGGGCGCGGCGCGCTGCGTGCGCCCTGAGCGCTGTCCCTGCCACCACGCCGGCGTCAGCTACCACGACGGGGACACCGTGCGCGACCGCTGCAACACCTGGTACACACTTTACTCATTGCACTTTGACACTCTATGTCGATGGGGCGACGTGCGCGACATGATTATGACCTTTATAACTTTAACATAAGAAAAATATACCCGAACTAATTCACTCACGGTTAGACCCAAACACGTAGCTTTGAATAGCACTAGTTCACGTTTTGGATTTGCCATACTGTTTGCCTGTTATTCAGTACGTGTAAGAGCGGCAACTGGTCGTGCACGGAGGAGGTGTGCCCGGGCGAGTGCGCGGCGTGGGGCGACTCGCACATCGTCACCTTCGACGGAAACATGTACGACTTCGAGGGAGTCTGCACCTATCTACTGGCCAAAGGGTCCCTCGATCAGAACGACGGCTTTGACATTCAAATACAGGTAACATTATATCGACCTGTACGGACTACTGTCAAGTACTGCCTACAGTGTCGACAGTGGTCTCATAATGTGCAGGAGTTTGTCAAGGTGTATTGTATATAGTGAGTGATAGTGCGTGTTGATCAGAACGCGGCGTGCGGCACGACGGGCGCGACGTGCTCCAAGTCGGTGACTCTGCGCGTGGGCGCCGAGGCGGCGGTGCTGACGCGCGGCGCGCCGCTGCCGGCCGCCAGTGCGCTGCGCCGCATCCGACTCCGCGAGGCGGGCGCGCTCGTGTTCCTGGACGTGCCCTCGCTCGGCGTCAGCCTGCGCTGGGACCGCGAGCTGCGCGTCTACGTCACCGTCGACACCATGTGGCGGGGACGGGTGAGTATCACTTTATATTCCATGTGCAGTATTGCTTGAGCTTGGCCACAGACGTGCACGTGCGCCACTGCACTACTGAATTAATTTATTTAATTCACGATTCGCGCGGCGATCGCCGCCGCTCGCTTCAAATGGCTGACAAAATGTTAGTCAACGAGTTTTTGGCGTTTATTCAACACGCCATCGGTGCCATGGCTGAAGTTTCCGTCGTGCATAACTACAGGAACAATTTCACCGTGGAGGAGATCGGAGTGGCGAAAGTCCTCTTGTATGATCGGCAACCGGTTCGACCGCTTCATAATGAAGTGGAAGATGTTGCACCACAGGAGCACGCGAAGGGTCCCCCCGTGTCGTCACGTCTACTCCTCAGCGTGACTACTCCACCGCTGTGTCCCGCCAGTGACCTGCCCCGCGGAACAATTAGAGGACAGAGAGGGAAAGCGAGCACTTCCGCACCGAACCCCCTCGCAGTGCGCTGCCAGCTGTGTCAGTGAAGGCCCAGCCAGACAAGGATGGCTTCACTAAAGTAGAGAGGAAGAAAAAGAAGCCTCCGACAGGACCGAACCATCTCCTGCGTCCCGCCGTGCCCACGACGTACATATACGTATCTTGGCTCCACTACTCACGATGGTCGCTGACGTCGTGGCGTACTTGGAGAGGAGATCTAATTGCTGTCTGCACGTCGAGCAGTTGGAGTCGCGCAACAAAGTGAACTTCAGCTCCTTTGTTGTGCGAGTGGCAACCGCCGAGCAGGATTGGTTCCTGAAGGATGATCTGTGGCCTGCGGGAGTTGTGTTCGACAAGTTCCCCGGCGCCGCCGACCGCCGGGCCCCGTCGACCCCGCTCCGCGCACCGTCTCACGTTGCTGCAACGTGACTCGCCTGTAACACAGTTTTTAGTTTGTTTACAATATGTATGTTAGTCTTAAAGGTATTTGTTGTTTTATATTTATTTTATTTATTATTTAATAATGTCAGCTAATTAGATTCCATAATACAAGCCTAGAGCTTAGTTTGGGTCTAATTAACCTTGTTATTGCAATAAATTATTTATTTATTATTTATGTATTGTTCATATCGTTGCTTCTTCTGACATACGTTTATCTTCCAGATTAAAGGTCTCTGCGGAAACTACAATGGTGATATGCGAGATGATTTCCAAACCCCTTCAAGTGGTGCTCTATCGGAAGATTCTCCTCTTATATTTGCCGAGTCTTGGAAGATGAAGCCCACCTGTCCCAAGGTTCAGCCTGTCACTGTGAGTCAGTTACAAGTTGATTTTGTTTATTTAGTGGCGCCATAATCTTACAAATGTTGGGAGACCATAAAATAATATTTTAGATAAAGTAAGTCGAGATGTGGATGTGAATACGAGAGGGCTGTTTGATGATATCGGTGGTTGTATTGGTGCGTGTGACGATGTGTGTTAACGGTTTGCGTGTGCATAGGAGCACTGCGCCGAGCGGGCGGAGCGCGCCGCGTGGGCGGAGACGACGTGCAGCGCGCTGAAACGCGAGCCGTTCGCCGCGTGCCACGCGCACGTGCCGCTGCAGCCGTACCTGGAGCGGTGCGCGCGCGACGCGTGCGCCTGCGACGCCGGCGGGGACTGCATCTGCGCCTGCGCCGCGCTCGCGCACTACGCACACGCCTGCGCACACTACGACGTCCACATCAACTGGAGGAACAACCAACTCTGTCGTGAGTACATACAGGCACCAGATATATTAACGATCGGTTGATTGCTTGGTCTTGGTCGAAATCAAGAGGTAACGCCAATAACTGTCTTTATTATACGATAAAGCGAGAACTTACGTATGACGGTGGTTATTGTTGAGCGAAATCGGACAAACGATGCGCCGCAATTGACATGAAGAACATTTTCGCTCACCGAAAGATAGTCATAACATGTATAACGTGACAAGCCCGTTGGCACAGTGGCAGTGAGAGCGCTTACTGTGTCGGGGGTTGCGGGTTCGATTCCCGCCCGGAGTCAACAATATGTGCAGACATAGTTGTTGGCGACGACGTCTGGGTGTCAATTATATATCCTTATAATGTATTTGTGTATGTATGTATATGTAGTAGTGTCAGTTAATTAGATTCCATAACACAAGCATAGAGCTTACTTTGGGTCTAATTAACCGTGTGTGAATTTGTCCAGGTATATTTATATTTATTTATAACGAATGTTTCAATGAATATAGTCAAACGTGACAAAACATGACATGTAAAACATGACTGTGGAACTTTTCATATCTAGTAGTTTATGCAACTGTCATATAATGTTTTAATACCCGTGTTAGGTATATGCAGTTGCATACACTACTTTATCTTCACTAATTCAATTAATCAAACAACAAGAGTAAAAGCTGACAATAGTTTTTCACGCGTACGTGTATTGTCACAGTGAACTTGTCGCCATTAAAATCTAACCAATGAGAGCGCAGCTCGCGCAGGGCCAATCAGGAGCGAGCGCGCGATGTTATAATGAGATTTTACGATATCGATGTGGATATTATACCATCATGTGAAATTGCTTAAATTGAGTGTTTTGTTGTCTGCGCTATAACAGTAGTAATTATAAGTCAAGTATTGGAAACATAAGTAGAATGTTACAACATTAGTGTAGATAAAAGAACTTTATATAATTTTAATATAAAATCATAATTTTACGACACTTTTAGCTATGCAATGTGACGAGGAGTGTAGCAAATACGATTCCTGCGTGTCTCCGTGTCCGGTGGAAACGTGCGATAACACACTTTACTACAGTGAAATAAAGACCACCTGCGAAAAAGACAACTGCGTGGAGGGTAATGTGCATTGAATATGGTTGTTATTGGAGTGCAGAGTGGAGAGTGGAGAGTGTGATGTATGTAACGTGTGTCTGTGGCTGTCAGGCTGCGCGCCGCGGACGGCATGCGCGGTGGGCTCGGTGCGGGTGAACGGCAGCTCGGCGGAGTGCGTGGCGCGCGCGCGCTGCGCCGCGTGCCTCGCGCCCGGCGGCGCGCGCGTGCCCGAGGGCGCGGTGCTCTCCGAGGACGAGTGCCACACGTGCCGCTGCTCGCGCTCGCACATCGTCTGCACCGGGGAGCCCTGCGCCTCTACCGTCAGTTACAATCACTTTAATCGGTTAATTTTTACCACATGTTTAGAACACTTAAATTAGAGCAATAAACTTTATCGGCAGACGCCAGCAGACGAGATGTGGAGCAGTGAGAGACCTCTGGACGAGCCTCTCAAGTGCGTGGACGGGTGGACGCCGTGGATCAGCACCGCGACGCCCACCACCGACGAGGCGGGGGACCACGTCGAACTGGAACCTGTGCCATCTTTCAGCCAAATGGTAATGAAATTATATAAACATTATTTGTACATTTCGAACACTTCGAAGTACACCCGTCGTTACACAAAATTGTACCCGTCGACGTGTCGAACAAATTACAATGTGACGGGAATATAAACCGCGGTGTACAGGTGATTGGCGGTCCGATGTGCGCCCCGGAGATGATGAAAGACATCGAGTGCCGCACGGTGGAGGCGCACGCCAGCGCCAAAGACACGGGGCTGGACGTGGAGTGCAGCCTGGAGCGCGGGCTCGTGTGCCGCGAGCCGCGCGCCGGCGCCGCGCGCTGCCCCGACTTCGAGATAAGACTGTTGTGTCAATGTTCAGGTATTTGTCCAACTCATTCCAACTCTACAAATCAACCGACCTTGGACCTTATGACAAATATTAAGTTGAACTAATTTTAAATGTAGAGAAAAACGTGTGTGACAACATGACGGAGGGTATAGAAGCGCACGAGTGGGACTGCATCAAGTTCGTGGAGTGCAGCGCGGGCGAGCGCGTGGAGAAGTCCTGCGGGCCCGGCACGCTTTTCAACCCGCGATCCAAGGTGTGCGACTGGCCCGCCGCCGTGCTGCTGCTGCGCCCCGACTGCGCCTCCGACACCACGCTCGCGCCCCACACCGCACCCGTCACCACCGGTCAGTACCGATGCGAAGCCTCTCCCTGCTGATTGACGCTGTTCCTGTTTGATTGTATATGTGTGACATTGTGACTGCAGGTGCGTCACATTCGCCGTGGTCCTCGACGCGGCGCTCGACCCCCGCCGCCAGCTCGACCCCCGCCGCCACCGAGGGCACGACCCACACTGCGCCCACGACCGCGCGTTGTCCTCCAGGGCAGGTGTATTTGGACTGCGCGTATGCATGCGACAAACTTTGTGATCACTTCAAGAAAAAACTACACTCTAAAGGAAGATGTATCACAGAGGCAAGTTACTCACTTATCGCTACGTCCCCGAGGCGGAGCCTATTACTGAGATTTCATGTTTAATGTTTATTTTCTTTTCGTTTTCAGTTTTGTTCACTCCCTTTGTTAATTTTTTGTATTACCAATTAGTGGAAAATTGATTGGATTGTGTTTTTCTTAGTTTAAGAATTTGGTATATGTATTATTGGAACGAAGTTCCTTATCGCGCGTTGCGAAAGGGGACTAGACGGAAAAAAATGTAACGACACTTTTTACGTCAGAGAGAGACAGACAGAGAAACATGCGCACGCCAGAGATGCGCGCGCCGCGCATGTTTCTCTACCTGTCTCTCTCTGGCGTGCGCATGTTTCTCTGACTGTCTCTCTCTCTCTCTCTCTCTCTCTCTCTCTCTCTCTCTCTTATAGAAAGCAAGCCAGATATTTTTTGACCTTTGACCTTGAATAAAAAAAATCCATACACGGGAATGATGGGGAACTTTTACACATTGTTTATAATTATGTTTTGAAAAATTTTCCTGATTTTCAGCTTGTTGGGACTTTATGTAACATCACTCTCAATTTTTGGTTTAAATTGACCGGATTATGTCCCAAATATAAATAAATAAATAAATAAATATGCCCTTTTCAATATTTGTATTTTTTTTCTAGAAATGCGTGGATGCGTGCGTGGAGCCGAGCGTCGCTAACATCAAATGCTCATACGCATCATATTGGCGCGATGAGAAGACCTGTGTGCCCAAGAAGGATTGCACTTGTTTCTCAGAAGGAAAAATTATTAAGGTACAATGCATAGTGTCTTATCTTAACTTTTATACTAGTATATATATTTTTCGGGCGGGTTGTACTGTATCGTGCGGGCGGGTTGGGGGGGGATACACCCGGGGGAGTACTTATTCGCGAGGATCAACATGGCTATCAATATGATGAGTAGGACACGCTTTGTGTTATCCCGAATGTCTCACATGAAATCTTAATTAACCAAAGCGAAGCAAAGGCGAGTTGTGTGAAATTTTTATAAGAATATGCTTTTGATTTTTATATTACTTATTTTATTTCGAGAATGCAGAAAATCAGTATCAACTTTTTATAAATTGCAGCCGGGAGGCGTAGAAGAACAAGGTTGCCTGAAGTGTCAGTGTTTGGATAATGAGTTTCACTGTGACTCCAGTGATTGCGTGTCCATATTTGAACCACCAAGAGGCACTACACATGAATCCATCGTGACACCTTACATAATCCACACTCCATCTGCAACCATATCGACAACTACACCAATAACTACGTCGACATCAACATCGACAACAACACCGAAGCCTGCGTCAACATCGCCTTCGCCGGGAGCTCCGAGTGCCGCCACGGCACCGCCCCACCCCGTCACCCCGGCCTCGCCCCAGCCGACAATAATCGCCGTGAGCACGGCCACTCCACCTCCCGACTGCTCACCTGCTAAGTACGCATCACAAACATAACTCAGGCTTTGCTTTTCACAATAAACACTTCCTCACTATCTTTATGTTTCCAGTTACAGTTACGTGATGTGGGGCACTGGTCTTCCGAAGTCAGCGTTCACGGCTAGCTCGCAACTGAGTGAGATGTTTGCCCCTTACCATGCTGAACTAGATGGGACGGCCAGTGATTCAGGTTACTGGTTTAATGTTATAGAAGTTTTTAGTTTTGTTTTAAAATTTTGGTTTAACATTTGAAGTTGTAAGACATGATAATGGTATATTAAACGTATTACGTGTGTGTGTGTATGTCAGCGGGCAGCTGGAGCCCGGAGAGCGGCGACGCGCGGCCGCACCTGCAGGTGGCGCTGCGCGAGCGCCTGCCGCTGCACGGCGTGGTGGTGCAGGGCTCGCCGCTCTACGACCAGTTCGTCACCAGCTACCTCCTGCGCTACTCCGACGACGCCGTGCTGTTCCACGACGTGCTCGATCCCGCCACCCAACAGCCTCGGGTAGAGCCTTCCCCAACACACTAATCTGCCTGCTGCTACTATATTATTTTATAGCTTGCATTCAATTTAAAAGCTTCACGATTAAATAAAGTATACGTAACATTTGAATTGTTTTCCTTCTTTTGATTATTTACTATACTGAATCGACATCGCAGGTGTTCCGCGGCCCGGTGGACGCCAGGACGCCTCTCACACAGATAATATATCCGCCGATCGAGGCGAAGTACGTTCGTCTGTACCCTCTCACCTGGCACGGGGAAGTTTCCGTCCGGATGGAGCTCATCGGCTGTCGACAACCCGACGTTCATTCCACGACTGAACCACTGAATACTGATCAATCTACCAGCGAAGAACCAACCACTGAACAATCTACCACGGATGAGTTTACCTCAGAGAAAGTGACGAGCACTATCGCTTATGAAGCCACAAGTGTGAGTAGTGTTGTATCGCATCGTGTCGTTTCGTTTTGTATGTGTGCGTGAAGCTGACTCGTGAGTGTGTACAGCGCGAGCCGCTGGCGTGCGCGGAGCCGCTGGGCGTGGGCGCGCGGCTTCCGCTGGACCTCGTCAGCGTCAGCTCCAACGAGCAGTACAAGGAGTACCTCGCGCTCGATCACACCCGCGGTTGGACCCCGCTCTACTCCACACCAGGGGAATGGATCATGGTAATTAATATGATTATACATATTTAGAAAAATAATCTCGTATTCATAAAACTGATTTATACACATTCGAAGTATAATTTTGTAATGTGGGTGATAATCAGTTCAACCTGACGTCGGCGCGCAACATAACCGGCGTGATCACGAAGGGCGGGCAGCGCGGCTGGGTCAGCGCGCTGGCGGTGCAGCACGCGCGCGACCCCGCCGCCTTCAGCCGCGTCATAGACCAGCGCGGCGACCAGCGGTCAGTGCACTCTCCTCAGTGACCCCCGTCTCGGTATACGACACCAGATCGAACTCTCAACTTATAACCGTCACAATACCATTAATTCCAGAATATACCCAGCTAACTTCGACAGCGACTCGGAAGCAGTGATCGAATTCCATCCGCCGCTGCACGCTCAGTATCTGAAGGTGCTGCCAATTAAATGGAAAAATAACATCGAAATAAGGATTGAACCTATAGGATGTTACATTCCTTATCGTAAGTATTTAACAGTTTCTTGTATGTGTCCATCGGTCTTCCAAAATACGGGTACAATAACATAAAAAGTTTTAACTAGAAGAAAAAACCAATAACAAAAAATTTACTCCAATTGCCTGTATTGGTAGAAACAGTAGAAAGTTGATAAATGTTTGTCATAGTATGTGTAGATAAGTGTCTGGTGTTGTGTGTGCGATGTATCGTGAGTTGGCGGTCCCTCAGCGGAGAGGAAGAAGCCCTCGACGGAGCCCCCGAGCCCGAGCCCGAGCCCGGCGGGCGCGTGCGCGCGCTGCCCCGGCGCGGCCGCGGCCGGCGACTGCGACTGCGCGCCGCCGCTGCACTACGACGGAGAGAACTGCGTGCCGCGCCAGCAGTGCCCCTGCATCGTCGGGTTCATGACGTAAGGACTACTATTTACTATAATACTAAAGTCCGTACTCAGAGACGTCACATGCTTCTTTAGTAGAGATTTAATTAATGATTTTGACGAGTAGGAAAAATTACATCAATTAGTTAAATGTCGATTTAATAGACGCCGATGTAATGGACGAGTGTGACAGTAATTATACAAAATAAATTCATAGAAAAATTTACAATCAAAGCATTGAGATAGATAATTGTCGAATGGGCGCGGTCTGTATGTGTCAGGTACCCGGTGGGGTCCGTGTTCCGCGGCGAGGAGTGCGTGGAGTGCGTGTGCAAGCTGGGCGGCGTGGCCGCTTGCGCGCCGCTCCGGACCTGCGCGTGCGACCCGCAGGCCGTGAGTCACTCATCAAAGACACTTCACTTGCCGACCCTTTGCCATGTTTACATCTTTATAAATGAAGCTGACGGAACTTAAATTGGATTACCCTATGGGCAGAACCCCAACAGCGTGGCTAAGCTGGACAAGTCGAGTTGCGAGTGCGTGTGCGAGGAGTGCACCAACGGCACGCTTGCGTGCTCGAGCGGCTCGTGCCTGCCGGCGGCGCGCTGGTGCGACGGCCTGCAGGACTGCCCCGAGGACGAGCTCAACTGCCGCCCGGACGCCGCGCCCACCACGCTGCGCCCGTTGAACATGGTCACGCTAGCCGCTCCTCCCCCGACCCCTAGCACCACCACCACCACCACTACTGTTGCACGTGAGTTACGGCAACTAGTCCTAGAATTGGATGTGTCACCGGAAAACTGTAAACGCCGTTGGTTTATAATCCAACTAGTAAGATTATAAGCGGTCGTCAGATAGAAAACTCAACAAACCATTCACAATTTGACACATATTTTTTCTTTAGTAACTTAATTCCCTGTAGGTTAGGTAAGATTTTTTTAATATTTCACATCTATCAACGCAACATAAGAAATTAGTCCAACCAGCGCGCTATTTGATGAAAGTTCACAGTTTTACGATTTGCTTTAGTCATTTATGAACTTTCGAAATATTCTGCATTAGATTGTAGTTCTTGTCGACAGATACATACCTAGTTCATAATCTGTCGACAGTTCATAATCTTACTAGTAAGGTATTACCAACGGGTGCCTACAATATTACAGTGTCATCTGCATTGAATCAGTTATTGATTGCACCGACGCCTACTACAGTTACCCCGTCGCTAACCGGGCCCCCCATAACAAAAATTCCTATTACAATAGACGTTTAAGATATTTTGACTACGCCGTAGCATAGCCTTAGCACGTACCATCTACACCTCAGCGTCGTAGCGCTTGTGACTATAATTGTGTTCGTATCTATGTATCTATGTATGTACTACATTGTGGCGTCAACCTATATTTCCGGTGCATGGCGTAGGTATTCGGCAGTATAACTTTAAACCAAACACCTCGAACTAGTGTACTTATAATTGTGTGATCCTAATTATATACAATTTGATTGAAACCAGCACCCACGTGCCCAGTGGTAGAGTGCCCGCCAGGGTACAAAGTGTACTACGCGAGTTCGCGACCGCGCTCCACGTGGTACTTATCAGACCTGCCGCCGCCGAGACCGCGCTACTCCTACCAGGGGTACCACAAGGGAGGATACACAAAACGAGGTTACTCAAAAGGGGGATCTTCCAAAGGTGCATTCTCTAAAGGAGGATTCATCAGTAAGTAAAGTAGACACTAAAACAAATAATTCAAAAGCAATAAAAGTTTAGTTTGTCACAATACTGAGTGTCCATCGTGTAGATCCACTCGGAGCGGCGGCGCAGTCGTTCACGTTGGAGAAGCCGTCCGGAGCGAGCGCAGCGGCCGCGGCGCCGGCGCCCGCGCCCGCCTGCCAGCAGTTCAAGTGCATGCCGCCGGTGCCGCCCTTCCACCGACCCGGCGTCACACCCGAACCTATCGTCTGCTCCGTCGCCACCTGCCCCAAGGGATACACGCTCAAGCTGGAAACACTCAAGACTGGCTTCACCAAGTGCCCCCAGTAAGTGTGTGTCAGTTGGGGGTCTCTCTCGGGGGAAGGGTCGACACTAAACAGAGGTACGGAGCGTGACACGTGCGCTGTGCTGCAGGTACGAGTGCGAGCCGCCCGCGGAGCGCCCGGCCTGGTGCAACGTCACCGGCCGCACCTTCAACACCTTCGATGGCGCCGAGTACAAGTACGACGTCTGCTTCCACATCCTGGCTAGAGACAACCGGCTTGACTCTTGGACTGTGCTCGGTATTATTTTTTACTAACACCATTCAATAGCCATTACATTTTTTTATTGATTTTGTTTAATTGCAGTCGTCATGTCGCTTATGGATATTATCTGTTTATAGTTCGCAAGAAGTGCCGCGATGAAGGTTGCTGGAACGAGTTATTGGTGCACCAGGACGATGAGCTGATAGTGGTCATGCCGAGCCTGATGATCGAGTACAACAACTACCAGTACACCGTCGAGCAGACCAGCAAGATCTGCTTCCAGAGGAACAGCTTCGACGTGGCGCGCCTGGGGGACGGCGTGCTCGTGCGCAGTCGCCGCTACAACTTCACCGTGCTTTACAATAAGGACGGAGACGTCAAAATAGGCGTAAGTTACTGAGATTCACTCATTTACCCGCACGTATGTACACTTAATAATATTCGAAAAGTCCGGATGAAATACAGATTGATAGAGAGAAAAATAGTTAGAAACTTTTGATTCATTCATTAGCGTTTAAATGTTTAAAAATTGTAAACACAGTATATTATATTGAGTGAGTGATACAGGTGGTCGCGTCGCTGCACCTCGGCCACGTGGACGGACTGTGCGGCGCGTACGACGGCGCCGTGGCCACGGACCGGCGGCTGCCCGACGGCCGCGCCGCCGCCACGCTCGAGCAGTTCGGCCGCGCCTGGCAGCGCCCCGGCATGCCCAGCGACGCCTGCGCGCCCCACGTCACCAACGAGCGTAAACAGAAGAGAGTTTGGGAACTCTGCGATGTCATCACGTATGCTTTCTCTTATATCTCAGTTCATAGTCATAGTACCATGGGATAATTTTATCATATATGATGTTATTAACGTATTACGGGTTTTTCGCGGCACAGAAATTTGTTTTAGGAAGTAAAAACACTTTGATTTCCCGACGTTTCGACTGGATTGCACCACCCGTGGTTGCGACTTAAAATATTGGGAGTTGGGACCACTGTGATCAAATGCTAGGTGTTCCAAGTTGAATTGAAACTACCCCCTGA
Source organism: Cyclophora albipunctata (assembly GCA_963082685.1). Lineage (NCBI taxonomy): Eukaryota > Metazoa > Arthropoda > Insecta > Lepidoptera > Geometridae > Cyclophora > Cyclophora albipunctata. Next base: position 11,979,127 of record OY720117.1, on the reverse strand, counting down.
TGTTCAATATTAGACAAATGCGCGTTCCCATTAGGCTGACACACAACACTAACAGTATCCTTGCACTTGGTTTTTTGGGCACGGCGCATACACTTGTTACTTATCACTAGATTCCAAACAGCAGAGATATTTCCAATCTTGTCCCCTTTCACGTAAGATAAGAACGCCGGTTGTCGGTTCGCCTCCGGGTGTTTCATCCTAATGCGCCATTCATTGTACCTCCTGGACATATTGTAGCTCGTTCTGTACATGTTCAGGGTCACATACATTATCGGTTCTGCGCGTTAGTGTGGTAACTACCGACTGAAGATGAGCGGGATGGTGGTACGATGCAGCATTCAGTATCTGTCCGAGTGTGTCAGTTTCCGATATACGATATGAGCTGACGTACCATCAGGTCTTGCCATGACTTTTAAATCTAGGAATGCTAACGATTTGTTTTCCTTCAACTCTTATGTGAACCTGATTTTGTGATGAAGGCAATTCATATCGTTTGCATAGTTTTATACAACATGCCGTTCTATCAATGAGTTCTTCAAAATGTTCCATCGAATTTTGTCAAGTGCTGGGGCCACTGGACTACCCATAGCGACACCATCGATCTGGAGGTAACACTGCCCTTTGTATAAAAATAAGTTTCCGTCCAGACAGTTCTGAAGGACATTAAGGCAGTTCTTCAATGGGATGTTGGGAACAATGACTCGACATCAAAACTCAACATTATGTCGTGCGGTCCCAGTTCGTGCGTATACGTAAAAATGTGTAAAAAAGGCTTAAAGATAATATCCAGCCATTAATAAATCTTTGATGAGTTTGGAAACTTATTTTCCGGTGGTAGAAGTGAGTATGAATGAAAGTGTTGTTGTGTGAGGCAGCAAGGAGCCGTGGTCGGAGTGCGGATCGGTAGTCAGCCTGCACAAGTGGCGCAGTATCTGCCTGGAGAAGGTGTGCGAGTGCTCGGCGCGCAGCGGGCGCTCCGAGGAGCAGTGCCGCTGCGAGGTGCTGCAGCAGCTGGCGGCCGAGTGCCTGGCTGCGGCGCCCGCGCCCGCCCCCGACCTCTCCGCCTGGAGACTACTCGCTGACTGCCGTTAGTAGCCTCACCTATATGCTTGATGGTCTTGTTTTGTTCAATATATAATATGAGGTATGTTGTTTAGCGGCCAGTTGTCCGGCGCCGTTGGTGCACTACGACTGTTACCGGCGCAGCTGCGAGCCGGCGTGCGGCGCGGCGGGGAGCGCGCGCTGCGAGCCCAGCGCCGGCGCCTGCTTCCCGGGCTGCTTCTGCCCCGCCGGCACGCTGCGCGACCACGACCGCTGTCTGCCACCGCACGAATGTCTTGACTGTACGTCACACAGGCAACACAAATGCTCGATAATTTACTCCTCAATGTCAGCTTTAAAAAGCCCCTAGTACAGTACCTGTGCAGTGTGCATATTAAAGGTTTTGTACGGACTTAAATAATTACAAAATGTACATAGTATTGTGTATTTAAAAATTAAAATGATATTGTTTTTTTAAATTACCAACATACACACAGTACATACAATTTTGCCTGATCATTAACATCTCGTCGTGTTGTATATAAAACAGGCACTTGCACCGGGGCCGGCTCACCTGCCACCTACGAAACGTTCGAGGGCGACGAGCTCCCACCGCTGGGCAACTGCACGTACCTCGTGTCACGAGACACCAACCGCACTGGATACCACAAATACCAGGTCTCGACTCACGACACGATTTCAATGACGTTTCACACCACACACATTGGTTCTTATTTGTCGTTTATTATCGTCAGGTGTACTCTACGAATGGGCCCTGCGGTGACAAGTCATCGCTAGTGTGCACGAAGGCCGTGCACGTCGTGTTTGGCGAGCACGTGCTGCAAGTCACCCGGGCTCCTCACGATGAAGAAGTAAGATTCCGTGAACTACACGGTGTACATACGTAACTCCAAGCATTGTGTTGGAGCGGGTGACGTGAATATTAATTAACAATGCATAATATATCAGTGATGCTCACGTTCGTGTGTATAGATGATCGCGACGCTGGACGGGAGGGCGGTGGGCCGGCTGCCGGCGGTGGGCGCGTGGGGTGCGCTGCGGCGCGCGGGCCGCGACCTGCTGCTGGCGCTCGCCGAGCTGCACCTCGAGGTGACTGCGCGCCGCCAGTCCGCTGGCTCGTGGTCAGGTTGGCGCCGCCGTATGCTACTGACGCGTCCCGGGTGTACAGGTGCAGGTGTCGCCGCCGCGGCTGCAGGTGGCGGTGCGCGCGGCCTCCGCGCTGCACGGCGGCCGCACCGAGGGGCTGTGCGGGGTGTGCGCCGGCGCCGCCGCCGGCCTGCTCGCTGCCGACCATAACATCACCACCGACATCGAAAAGGTCATTTCATAACGCTATCTACAATAATCTTAGCTTACAGTTCAAATAAGATTTCATTTGATATGCATTTATAAATTAGTTGCTATTGTTACTATCCTTTATTATGGTTTATTTCAGTGGTCACTATAGGTAGATGATGTTAGAATTTACGGCTATAATTATGTCACTTCGAAAACAAATAAAGTAAATATTGTTGAAATATAGTTCAGCAAGAGTTGGCAAGCGTCAGAAAACGCAGTGGCGGCGTTGGGCGGCGAGGCGAGCGCGCAGTGCGACGCGCCGCCGCCCGCCCCCGCGCCGCCGCCCTGCCTCGAGGCGAATAACTCCACCTGCCTCGCGCTGCTCGACCCGCAGAGATTCGGGAAGGTAACACTCGACGGCACTATATAGCTGGTGGGTCGTGTTTGGCGTTGTATGCTCTGTATCCTGATTGTGTGTCGCCAGTGTCACCCGCTTGTGGAGCCCGAAATGTTCGTGGAGGCGTGCGTGTCGGAGGTGTGCGCGGGCGGCAACGCGTGCGACGCGCTGGAGCGGTACGCGGTGGCGTGTCGCGCACAGCGCGTCTGCCTCGCCTGGCGGGAGCCGCTTTGTCCGCTGCAATGGTCGGTATTCGCCCCGCGCCCCGCGCCCCGCGCCCCGCGCGTCTCGTCCCTATGCCTCGTATGGTGACGTACACGTGTCGTATCGTCTGTGCAGCGAGGCCCCGCTGGTGTTCCACGCGTGTCTGGAGTGCGAGCGCTCCTGCGCCGACGCCCGCGAGCCCCCGCCCTGCCGCGAGACGCCGCGCGAGGGATGCTTCTGTCCGCTCGGGAAGGTGCGCTCTTTCAATACCTTAAGTATTTTACTCTTTAGGTAATAATATCTACCAACATAAGTAGGTACCATTTTAATAATATTGAACAAGAACGTACGCCTCGGTGGTCTTGTGGAATGTGCCTGCCAAGACCGATCTGCAATTCTCGTGTCGAGTGAAAACATGTTTCCTACTTTTCAAACATGGCTCGACCTTGAGATCACCAGCCCGCATTAGGCAAGCGTGGTGATTACGCCTAATCCTCCTCGCTGTACTGATATCTGCAGTGAGATGAGAGACCTTTGCCCAGCTGTGGGCCATTACAGGCTAATCTAACACAAGGCTCAGTTCTTGGAAGTTTACTGTTTCTAATCACTGTTCATTAACAGTGATTAGAAACAGACAGAAATGACATATCACAGTGTTTCTTCTATAGTCAACTTCTTTGCTTCGCTGATGATATGAAAATATTCCATCCTATCAAGTCACTCTCGGATGTCGCGGAGCTCCAATCAGATTTAAATCGTTTGTCATCTTATTGTCTCAAGAACAAACTTGATTTAAATCCAGCTAAATGTTATAAAATCACATTTACGCGCAAAAAGCATGTAATTCCATCAACTTATCATATAAATAATCATACCATCAAAGATTGTAACTAAGCGGGATCTGGGCGTTATTCACGACACTAAACTACTGTTTGATAATCACGTAGATTCTATTGTAAGTAGGGCTTTCAAGTCACTAGGTTTCCTGATGAGAAGTTCGCAGGAGTTCAAACCGCCAAAAAAGGAGTGCCAAGACGTTTAAGATATTACATTGTGCTTATGTAAGAAGTATTTTGGAGTACGCGTCGCAGGTTTGGAATCCATCTTATGACAAGTACGTGGGTAGGATTGAAGGGACCCAAATGAAATTTATTAAATTTCTATGTTTTATATTAGAAATGTCATATTCATTTCAAAATTATTTAAAATTGTGTAAAAAATTCCACTTCCTGCCACTGTCCCAGCGCAGAAACATCGCTGATATATCTCTTGTTCTAACACAAATCAATAACAAAATTGACTGTCCTGCCCTTCTTTCTAAATTATTCCCTATAAGTCTTCAAGACATTACAGCCCGTTACATTCAATGCATGCCAGTACCAACTACCGTCAAAATTCTTTTATTATTAGAGCAAGTAATCTACTAATCAATTTTGTAAACGTTTAGATCTAGATATATTTAATACGAAAATACAGCTAATAGGTTATTGAGTTTAGAGTTTTTCGAACAATAGGTGTCATGGAAGCCTATTAATACTATTTCTTTGTAAACGACCTACTTTGTACAAATGTACCTATATATTTCTTGTTATTATATCGCTAAGTAGTAAAATACTATCAGCTTTAATACACTGCTCAAGTTGCTAGTTTTATTAAGCTATGCGTGGGTATCTGTAACTGGCTGCTGTATATCAATAGTATAACTTAGGCTTATTATGTAACTTGCTGTTGATACTCCTACAAACAAATAAATAAATAAATAATACTTTTTTTTACTTTTAACAAATGTTTTGAACTGACAGGTGCGTGTGAACAACACGTGCATGGAGCCCAGTAAGTGCTTCCCGTGCGACGCGGAGAGAGCGCACTACGCGGGCGACGAGTGGCAGGTGACGTGCGACACTCTGTACAGTACCTCGTATGTATGAGAGGAGTCGCCAGCTCACCAGTGTGTGTGTACGTGTGTACAGGAGGACGCGTGCACGTCGTGCTCGTGCGCGCTGGTGGAGGGCGAGGCGCGCACGTCGTGCACGACGCGCGCGTGCGCGGCGCCGCCCTGCGCCGCCCCGCTGCGCCTGCGCACCGTACCACCCGCCCCTGGCGACTGCTGCCCCACTTATCTGTGTGGTTGGTTTTTATTATAACCTCATTGATTTTGCCTATACTATCATTATACATAAAGACGTAAATTAATAATAATTATTTTGAAGGAGGAAAGAAGGATGCCCATTTTTGACCTGGCAATGTATAGAAATGACATATATCTTAAAATTAAGCGAATATATTTGTGTATTAAATGCACGTATTAAATTTTAAAAAAAGGCAGGAAAAAATGATATTCCATTGATTCTATATACTTATTCAGAGCTATAGTTAAAATTATTGCATGGTTGAGAACGCATCTCAAATGTCAACTACTCCACTATGTTCCATTCTACGCATTGCTTCTTGACAAAACAATGTATTCAACTCTATTTCAAGTGTTGAAATGTTCATTTCATAGTTTTCGAACATTTTCTGTGGTGGTTTTTATAATATCCAGACAAATCTATATCTTGTTCTATACTTATAATAAAACTGTAAATTTAATATTTATTCAAAATTAATATTGGAGGATCAATGGTGATCGATACTGATGCCAAAAATTCAATCAGTAAACGTTCTGCCTGTCTGTCTGTCTGTCCGTCTGTATGTGCACCATGGGTCAAAAACTACTGAAGGCATTTTAATCAAACTTGGTAAAATTTTTATCTATACTCCTGGGCAGGTTATAGGCTATATAACATAACGCTAAGACACATAGGAGCTGAGCAGTGACGATAAATTTGAAGCAAGTCTGATGAAAATATGCACTTTCGAGCTCTTATCCTCGCATACACCAAAAGTATGTATTACAAAGATGATGGCCTTCAAAAGATGTACAAAAAGTCCTCAATATATATCTATCCCGGAATTCCCGCGGGAACGGGTACAACGCGGGTAACACCGCGGGGCGCGGCTATCTATACTAATATTATAAAGCTACAGAGTTTGTTTGAACGCGCTTATCTCAGGAACTACAGGTCCGATATCAAAAAATATTTTTTTATGGATATCCACATTCAACGGGAAGGTTATAGGCTATTTTCATCCCGAAATTCCCTCGGGAACGGGCTCAACGCGGGTAAAACCGCGGGGCGCTGCTAGTAAATCATAAAGAAATCGCAGTAAGGAAACTTAGACTTGGCACGACTTAGTCTAGATTTCATTACTTTTTAGAGATAAACAAGCAGCTCCATCCAGACTCGGCTAGTGGGATATAAATTACATTTTAAAATTCGTTAACGCGTTATACATTTTACATTCGTGTCACAGAAACGTACGTAACGTATCGATAACATAATATATTGGACTGGCACGTCCCGATCTCCAGAATAATTAATATAAAGAAAAACGAATTTTTGGTATAAAACGAAGTAAAAATTTTTTTTTATACATAATGATGGAAGATGACCCCCTGAAGTTTGTGGGTACCTCTGTTCTTGCACACAATGGCATTTTAAAAACATCATCACTTCCGGTGACGCGTTATTCATAAAATTCCGACTGAATGTATTTTCGAGCGAGTTTGTCAATTTTGGCCTAAATACTTACACCGGCCACACCCCGTGGCCACTCTATACAAGTCTGTGGTAATCACTTTTCGAGTAATGCAAACATGGACAAGGACTGTGATAAGGACTCACTCAACACACACACTCACACACACACACACACGGTTGCATCCCAGCACAAATTAAATTTCTCCCTATTTTTGATTTGTGTTTAAAATTACTCTGTTTTCTTACTTTTTGTTTATTTCTGTAATCCATTACTTTTGATTTCATATTATGTTTATGTACTTTGATATAAGGGAAGAGCGGAGTCTTCAACTACAGGCATTTATGCTTATGTTGACTCCACGACTACTATCTGTGATATTTATGATATTATTATGAAATATATATTCTATCTATATTTCATATCATAAATATCATATATATATATTTACAGTGGAAGAGCCGAAAACGATAGTGTGTCCAGAGCCGAAAAGATTGGAGTGCAGTTACGGGCAGGAGCTGAAGCAAAGGAGCGGCCCCGAGGGCTGCGCCGAACTGGTGTGCGGTGAGTGACGCCGCGCCGCCACGACTCGCGCCTGCTTCCTTCTCTTCATGTCGTAATGTGGTTGTGTGCGCAGAGTGCGTGCCGGCGGCGCAGTGCCCGCCGCTGGCCGCGGGCGCGCCGGCGCCGGGCGCGCGCCGCGAGCTGGACGTGGCCGGGTGCTGCCCGCGCGCGCGCGACGTCTGCGACGCCGCGCTGTGCCCCGCGCCGCCCGCCTGCGCGCCCCTGCTCCTCCGCTCCGTTAACATCTCCACACAGTGCTGTCCTGAACACTCTTGTGGTCATTATGTTTTGTTTACCCTTGTTCGTTACAAAATAAGCCCGTCGCTTGCTATCAAACATGATAATGGATCATAATGGAATAATGGATAAAAAATAATCTTGTTGTCTGGTTTTCTAACAGAACTACCGAAGGGCAAGTGTTTGGTGAAGCTGGAATGGGAAGGTTTGCCCTCGGGCGGGGAGCGGGCCCGGGAGAAGCCGGAAGAAGTTCTGAAGGACTCGGAGGAGAGGTGGCAGGACGGGCCGTGCCGGCGCTGCGCGTGCGCGGCGGGGGCGGCCGCGTGCCAGGTGCAGGCGTGCCCCGCGCCGCCCCGCGACCCCGAGCGGGAGCTGCGCGCGGTGCACGACCCCTACACCTGCTGCCCGCGCTACGAACACGTCGCCTGCAGAGATAAACTCGCTGTCTACCAAGTACATACATACGATACACACTATAACGAACGATCTACACTCTCATTAACTTTTAACGTTAACCTGTCAATGTAATGGATGGTTTATAGGTGAACGAGAGTTGGGTGTCATCGGAGAACGCGTGCGTTAAATACACGTGCACGGAGGTGGAGGAGGGCCGGCTCGAGAAGATCACCACCGTGCAGAGCTGCGACACGCAGTGCCGGCCGGTCAGTGCACCGCGAGGTCCGCGAGCTACACGACATCAACTGCAGGTCGATGTAACCTAATACCACGTTGAAATCACAGGGTTGGGACTACGTGCAGTCCAACGTGTCGGGCGAGTGCTGCGGCGCGTGCGTGTCCGTGGCGTGCGTGGTGGAGGGCGCGCTGCGGGACGTCGGCAGCGCGTGGAGCTCGCGTGACCACTGCCAGCACTACACCTGCGTGCAAGTCAACGGGACGGTCGGTGCTACAACAAGGGTGAACTAAAGGACTGAACGGCAGCCACAGTATAACACTGCATAATGTCTTCGTTTCAGGTTCAAGTAGAAGGGACGAACGAGACCTGCCCGGAGGTCTCCGAGGCGGTGAGGAAACAGTTCGTTCTCGACGAGGACAAAATCCCCGGGAAGTGTTGTCCCGCGCTCCAGCGCCTTGCTTGCAGGGATGGAAATAATATTTACCAGGTATGTAATATTAACACCATAGCTTCAGTAATATATCAACTACTGCAGGTTTTATTTCAAACTGACGTACAGCAATTTGCATGTCTCGTGTAATAACAACACATAATACAACCAACAGGAAGGTCAATCGTGGGCATCGTCACCGTGCATGAACAAGACGTGCGTGCGCGAGCAGGGCGAGCTGAGCGTGGCGACGAGCGTGCAGCGGTGCGAGGAGACATGCGTGCGCGGGCACGAGCTGCAGGCGCCGCGCGCCGGGCGCTGCTGCGGGGCATGCCGGCCGGCGCAGTGCGCGGTCGGGGAGCGCCTGCACGAGCCGGGTGAGTGCCGCCCCCGCCTGACCCATGAGTGACACTGTGTGGTGTTCGCCTGACCGCGTGTGTGTCGCAGGCTCCCATTGGTCGTCGGTGGACAACTGCACGTCGTACTCATGCGAGCGCGCGGGCGACGTGCTGGCTGTGGTGTCGGCGCGCATCATCTGCCCCGACGTCTCCGGCTGCCACCCGCGACACCTGCGCAATGACTCCTGCTGCCTCCGCTGCGACCAGCCGCCGGAGTCACAGAGTAAGCACCTTCACGTGCCTGACATTACCGACTTGCCTAGACTCTTTAGTGCTGTCATATAACGTTGATCAAACCGATCCCAGGGTGATATTGCAGTTTGAAATATAAAAATATCCCATGTGAAGTGCTGATGTTTGGTTGTGTAAAGTGGTGTAACACTTCAGGTACATGCGTCCCGGTGGCCATCCCGCTGAACGAGACGGTGGGGCTGGTGCGCGTGACGGTGCGCGGCGAGACGTGCGTCAACGAGCAGCCCGTGCCGGGGCTGCGCGAGTGCCGCGGCGCGTGCCACTCCGGCGCCTTCTACAATACACGTGAGATACACACACTTAAACACTGCACACATCTACTACTACTCTTTATTATAATATATCTAATACTACTACTACTACTACTACTACTCATCTACTACTACTTATCCTACTAATATTATAAATGCGAATGTTTGTGAGGATGGATGTATGGAGGTATGTATGTTTGTTACTTTTTCCCGAAAATATCTATTAGACGAGTTTGGATGTACTTAACTTTATATATAATCTTATCAATAATCTAGGTTATACAACAGAATAACACATGAAATTTTATCCCGAAATTTGTTGTGATGACGTTTTGACGACAATTGATAAACATTTTTTATAAAAGATCTTCGATCAACAATACACAACAAAGATGCTTAAAAATAAATTATTTATATAAGATCGTTAGCTTGGCAGCAATGCACATCAATATTTTTTCCTCTAAGTAGTAGATTCATGATCAAGAATTTTAGGTTAGGTTAATTAGAGTATGACAAACAAAATTGAAATGTGTAATTATAAAAACCAGACTCGGTCCGCATCAATGGACAGGCACCCTTAAACGTCCAGTTAACAGTCAGGTTTGACAATAAAATGAAATTATATGATAACAAGTTGTCAATGAATTCTTGGCGAAAAGGCAAAGACGAGCTGTTGAGTAGAGAGTAGTGGGGACTGGGGAGTGAAGGTAATACGAGTAAGTGAGGTGGTGTTGTCGGTGTGTGGCAGAGCGCGGCGTGCACGAGGTGTCGTGCGAGTGCTGCGCGCCGGCCGCGTTCGGCGCGGTGCAGGCGCGCGTGCAGTGCGCGGGCGGCGCGCGCGCGCACCGCGTCGCCTCGCCCACGCGCTGCGCCTGCGCACCCTGCGCCGACGCCGCGCCGCCCGTGCCCTCACTCACGGATGCATCACTCCCGCATGAGCACACAGGTTGGTATAACACTTGGCCAATCCTGTCGTCCAAACCCTGATAGTATAGACCGGCTAAAAGTCTCTAATATAAGTCATGAGTCAAACCGGAGCCGCTAATCGAACATATTGGCAGTACGGAGTACTTGAATAAGGTCACCCACCCATAGCGTTTGAGTAAGACGTTTAGTTAACATTCGCACTCAGTGAAATACGCCCGCCACAGTAAATAACGTTGAATTGTTTGTCGGTGTGTGTGCAGGGCGGGCCGAGGGCTCCAGCCGCTCCACGGCGGCCGACGACGATGTCATCCCGCAGATATTCCATCGGTTCGGAGAGTTCAACGACTGAAACAATCACCTTACTGACAAATGATAATGCACTTCAATAAATTCAAAATAAAGCAAAAAGTTATGTTTCATTGACACCCCTCCATAATATGTAATTCTGAATCATGTTCTAATTACGTAGATATAATCCAGAATGAACGACATTGACATAACACAGAAACTAACCCAACAGTCCCCACACCCACGGACTGACAGGTTAGGCCCATCTCGTAGCCAGATTTGGTAGCTAGCTACGAAATGAGAAAAGTGTTTTCCCATCTTGTAGCTAGCTACTAAATGGGAACGATCTATTCGGTAGGTTAGGGTTATTTTTTTTTTTACTAGTTAAAATCCTAAATCTTTGACTTTCGAATTCCTATTTCGTAGCCAGCTTCGAATCGGGATTATTTCTCCCATTTGGAAGCTAGCTACCAAATCTGGCTACGAGATGGGCCTAAACCGGACTGACCACATAATCTTTTTTGCCTCACATATTTAAGATTCAGTTTGGTTTTTATCTTGGTTGAATCCACACTGAACATACTCCTTCATGCTCATTACACTCTTCAATGATGACGAGAACACAATAGTATAAAATATTTATTTTTGAAGTATCATGTTGTGTTGCGTCTATTGTGTTTAATGAGTAAACTTCCGATGTCTGAAGATTTGTGGAATTTGATCTGACAACAAACGACACAACATAAGGAGGCTGCGGCTGAGAGGAGCCGCAGAGAGGTCTCGAGCGGGCGGCGCGCGGACGACAGCATCGCTCAGCAGACACGCGCGGGACACGGCTAGGACGGACACTGAGACGGGACATGGAGCGCCTGGTGCTGCTGATCGCCGTGGCGACGCTATCCGCGGTGCACGTGAGTCAACACGCCATTCAAAGTAAAACAAATTACTTATAAATTGCCCAGCAGTGGGACATTACGGGCTAACAGTAACAGTAATTATGACTTTCAGCTAACTTCCGTTCCCTTATATTCCGATTTTTTTTATTGATTTAATTTTGTTTGATTGGACAGGCCGCCATTCCGGGGGCGTTCTACTGGAGGCCGCGGCTGCAGCTCGACTTAGCACAACCGACAAAGGGTAGGTTCGACAACCGGTGGATACAAGGAACGGATGCGGCACCGGCTTGGCGTTTTTGTGACGCGAGTGTGTTGTGTTTACAGAACACCAGCGGCAAGCGGCGACAGCCAAGAACGTGAAGGAAGGGCTGGTGGTGGCGATCGATGGGTACCGCGCGGGCACCTTGGCGCTGGCGCTGGCGGCCGGGCCGGCGGATTTGCACCCCGCCGAGGGCCACCTGCTGGCCCGCCCGCATTTTTACCAAGACGTCTACCGGTGGTTGCTGCGCCATCTCAGCCTGTCAGTACCCGCGCTACGCACACATGTTTATATATATTGTATGACTCTGAACCGACAATTATTATCAGTTCCCAGCATTCCCCCGAATTCCTTTGAACGCTATGCTGACTGATGAGTGACGAGTGTGAACAGTATACTAACATTGACCCCAACCGTGTCCGCAGGTACCCGACGTGGCTCGGCAACGAAGACAACAACTACATGTCGGCGCACCGCGTCTGGGAAAAGCGCTTCCATTACCAGACAAGCAAATTGCCGCCATTTTTAAAAAAGTTCATTCCTTGGATATCTGATGACGATTGGAGACGAGAAAGAGATCATGACTATTTGTACGACTACTATGCGCACAACGTGTTCAGAAGATACCAGAGACACCCCACAAAGAAATTCAACGAAAAGAAACCATACGACTCTCAGATAACAAACCCCTCTGCGCTGTCAACCGCAAATGACCTATTTGCAAATGGCCCTTGATAGGATATGTACCTTGTGTAGTATTGTATCCATGTCATCCAAGTGCTAGTGCCCTCTCAGATGTGGAACAATCATTATTTATACTGATATTGATGCGGAGCTCAACGGAACGGCGCTCAATAGTCGACATCGCAGGCCATTGATTGGTCAATTGACGCTCGGTGCTCAGCTCCACATCACGGGATACACGCCCTTATTATATAAGATAATATTTATATGAGAATAGATAGACAAGTGTTATTTTCGATAGCGTTTATCACTAGTTGTATATTTTAAATATATAGTAAATAGGAAACATTGGAAAATAGTACAACAATAAATGTATTGAAATGATATAGTGAGTGATTCCCTGCCCTGAACCTGTCGCGCGAGTCCGGCCGTCACGTACTCACCCCAGTCACGTACTCTATGACCGCGGGTGGCGCCGTCTGGTGGCTGGTGGCACGACCTTACTGTCATAAAGGGATATTTCTCTTATAATCAATTAGAGTCGGTGCCTCAGGAAGATCTGTTTACTTTCGAGCCTCTGGAGTTTGACTAAGGAGTTCATGGCACCGACTCCAATTGATTCTAATTTAAAATTTGCCAGGAAGTCGACTAATTAGATTATTTATATAGGTATTTTTAGTTACTAAATTTTGAAGGCGGTTTTTTTTTGAAAAATTTTTAAATCACCATTTTTAATGACATCCCTGGTCTTCATCACCAGACCCCTAATGATAGTCTATTTGTAAAGTTCTCCTGAATACAAATTCCTAGACTAGGGTGGTTAACAGGAATGGATGACCCGCCTCCGTCCTATGAACCCATACTAGGGAAGTCTAGGTATCCTACAATAAAGTTAAGACCTAATCTGCAAACTATTACCACTTATACTGTGCTATTACGTAAGAACCTGTTGAAGAATTATTAAATAAATTCCAAATTATCCGCAAATCGGTGGTTTCATTGAAGACACACTTATCCACCTGCTGGGATTAAACCTACCCCAGCCATACCTGGATTAAAATTAAATATTTTTTTCTACCATCAATTGATACTCCAATCCATCACTGGACTACTGCTTGAAATTATGTAGAACATTATTTTTAGGGCTCCGTACCCAAAGGGTAAAAACGGGACCCTATTACTGAGACTTCGCTGTCCGTCCATCCGTCCGTCCGTCCGTCTGTCACCAGGCTGTATCTCAACGGTACGGTTTTTTAATGTATATTCCTGATTTATTTAGAGATAGTTTTCGTACCTTAGGTTACATTATTGCTATTTGAGTACGGATCCCGGAGTACCGAAAGTGTTCTTCACCTATTGGCAAAAGATTTTTTGATCCAATGAATAGTTCCGAAGATTAGCCCTTACAAACAAACATACAGACAACGTTAGAAACTTTGCCTCTTCCTAATATTATTAGTTTTTATATAGTCTCTCAATCTCCAAAGCCACTTTTCGTTGTAATTTTATAACTCAAGAACGGGCTCACCTATCCAAACCAAATGTTTAGGCTTTGTTTGGACTATTTAGTAGATGATTTAAGTGAAGTTTGCACAAAATCGGTCGAGCGGTTCTTAAATTCCCACGGGGACGGGCACAACGCGGGTAAAACCGCAGGGCGCAGCTACTCCTCCCAAACGGCATACCTCCTCCTAAACGGCTGAACCGATTTAAATGTTTTTTTTTGTATGTGTTTGAGTGGCATCCTGGATGGTTTAGATGCACACTAGCGACATCTATTGGATCGCGGATGGAAGAAGTATAGAAATTCAAATTCAAATTCAAATCAATTTATTGCAGAAATGTAGTTACATAGATGTTATGATACAAAATAATTATGGACACATACATTACACCACAACGATGGCATGCAATATTTTAAATCACAAATAATAGTGTTAAATTTAACGAATTATAATTGATCATCACATTAATATTCCATGCAATACTGACGAGACTGCTCGTACATTCACAAGATAATTTACTATTAACATCAGTACAATATTATTTCAAATTTATAATAAAGGATAAGGTCTCATTAAAACAAATACATACATCAATGTCATGATAAAAAAAAAATATTAAAAGTCATTATTGCGATAGATAGAGCAAGATATATATTCAAAATTGAATAATAATTTTAAAAAATGCTTCACTACCGACGGGACCCATTTCTACCGCGGATGAAGATACTAACCGCCTTATTCAGAAACGCCTTACTATCTATACATATAAATAAAATTGGAGTGTCTGTTTGTAATATCAAAATAACCACTTTTTACCACATGCCCAATGTATACACCGTAAAAGTAAAGTAAAGTATGAGTCTGTAATGTCCCACTGTTGGACAAAGGCCTCTCATCTCACTGAAGATATCAGTACATTGAGGAGGATTAGGTATAGGTACACCGGGATATAGGTACACCGTACATAACCAAAATAATACTTTTTAAAGTTTTTGTCTGTTTATTCCGGCTAATCTCTGTAATGGCTGGACGGATTTTGACGGAATATTTACTAGCAGGTAGCTGATGATGTAAACTATGACTAAAATAAAATGTACATTTTCTGACATAACTATGTTGATATGAAGCGCGGCCACTGTCCGGCGGGCACACGCACGGCGGCGCGCGGTTCATGTCGACATACCAACTTAACCCAAGATTGGTAACAAACTTGTTTATTTGTAAAGTATCGAGTTGTGTTGCGTCTATTGTGTTTAGTGAGTAAACTTCCGACGTCTACAGATTTGTGGAATTCGATCCGATAACAAACGACACCACATAAGGAGATGCAAGCTGAGACGAGCCGCAGTGCTGACGGATAGCATCGCGCAGTCGTCAGGCGACCCGCGGGACGTACGACACCGGGACCGAGGTACTGGACAATACGGAGACGAGGCATGGAGCGCCTGGTGCTGCTGGTGGTCGCGGCGGTGCCCGCGGTGCACGTGAGTCCACTCTCCCACATCATCACTTCATTCAATCAGGGAGACATTTGGAAAAAATGCGTCTTTCTGGTCCAAAGTCACATACACGATGGAAAGGGTCTAGCAGGCTAAGCTAACAAGAGTGGCCCCGCAAGGGATATGGTTGTTATTTGAGTGCAGGACCTAAGAACACTGTAAGCGTAATATCAGCCGTCGATCGTCTTTCGTTTCAGACTTATTCACCAAAATGTCAAAAACTCAAGGAAATTTTAAACTGTTATTGTAGCTAAACCAAGCAAGCGAGAGTAACCGAATGAAGTCAGAATTAAGGAGCATAAAATAACGTTCATAATGCATATTTTCTTGAACTTGGATGGACGACAAATAGTTTTTTTTCGCTTCTTTTTTTTGGACACTTCTCACAGAGACACAACTACCAAAGAAATAACTTGATAAGCATTGAGTTAGAATACTAAGTAGTTTCGTGCTCTGCGCATATTTTTTGTGAAACTAGTGTCATGCAACTAGTTTCATCATGTGAATGCGACGTGAAACTAGTGTCGCGACAGCTTTTCAGAGACAGCAGCAGCAAGGGCTATGATCATTATCTCCGCTATACTGATAATTTCACGACACTATAATGTAAACGAAAGTAGTTTCACATGTGCTGAAATTAGTTTCACGAAAATAGTTTCATCATGCTTGACACTAATTTCGTAATCGTTATCTTTCGGAAGGGTCTAATATTGAGTTAGGCGTGCCTCAGGGGTCAATTTTAGGTCCGTTTTTGTTTCTAGTCTACATAAATGACCTCCCGTATCTAATGGAAAGCCGATGCGAGATAGGAAGGATAGGGACCTTGTGCAGGTTAACAAAGCTTTGGCTATTCTCCTAGATTGGTTTTCCACTAACAACCTACTTCTTAATGAGGCAAAAACATTTAATACATTTATTAAATTTTCGTTACCGAATGTCCCAGTAGTAGATTCTTGCATCAAATTGGGGGGTACTTGATTAACTTTTGACACTAGCACTCAATTCTTAGGATTAGACATAGATTCAAAATTACAATGGGGTTCTCATATAAATTCACTCTCGGGTAGGCTAAGCTCAGCATCTTTTGCGGTCCATAAGATTAGGCAAATAACGAATGAAGAAACGGCAAGGATTGTTTACTTTGCTTATATTCATAGAATACTATCTTATGGTATACTATTGTGGGGAGGTGCCGCCGATGTTCAATCAATTTTTTTACTCCAAAAGAGAGCTTTTCGCGCGAATTATAAATTGGGGTCACGTGAGTCACTAAGGGAACGTTTTAAATCCAGTCGAATTCTTACCGTTCTTTCGTTGTATATATTTGAAAATATAATGTATGCCCGCCGAAATTTAAGTAACCTTAAGGTGCGCGGAGATTACCACAGTTTTAATACGCGAAATAGAAATAAGCTTGCTGTTGTTAAGTCCAGTATTCAATTTTATAATAAAATTCCCAAGGAGGTAACTGGGCTTTGTGAAGGTAAATTCAAATCGTACGTTAAAGACGTTTTATTGACTAAAGCATACTATAGCGTTACTGATTACATTGAGGACAAATATGTCTGGAGTCAAATTCCTGCACCAGCAACACAACCTGATTTTGACATGTAATCTTACTTATTAGTATTAAATTGTATTATACCTTGATTTAAAAAAATAACCAGCAGAGTTTCTTGCCCATTCTTCTCTGCTGATGTTCTTCCGAATGGGTGGTACGTTCAAAAGAGCCTCTCTGGGGCCAAAACTGAATAAAAATATTTGACTTTGACTTTGACTTTGAATGTAAATCCGGCTATCACAAGGCACGAGGCCTTATTCATAAACGCAGCTATTACTAGCAGCATTTTAGCTATCAAATGGTTTGTCCCGCTCTGACATGCGCTATTTCCAAAGAGACAAAGAGACAAAACACTTACTAACAGTGTTTTAGTTAGAGAGCGTTTATGAATCAGGCAGTAAGTCTATAACTGAAAACCATCTCAATGTTGATAAACCACTATTTAAGTCTATAACTGAAAACCATCTCAATGTTGATAAACCACTATTTAAGTCTATAACTGAAAACCATCTCAATGTTGATAAACCACTATTTAAGTCTATAACTGAAAACCATCTCAATGTTGATAAACCACTATTTAAGTCTATAACTGTTTGCCTATATCGTTTCAGGTTTGTATGAGATTTCAATTTAGGTTGCGTGGGATAGGCATTGAAACAAAGCTGTTCACTGTTTTT
This sequence comes from Cyclophora albipunctata, assembly GCA_963082685.1. Classification (NCBI taxonomy): domain Eukaryota; kingdom Metazoa; phylum Arthropoda; class Insecta; order Lepidoptera; family Geometridae; genus Cyclophora; species Cyclophora albipunctata. Next base: position 11,961,545 of record OY720117.1, on the reverse strand, counting down.
GACTATATTATGTGCACACAACAGATACAGACAATGGTATGTGAGCGACTCACTCTAAACTAATATGGACATGACAAGTAATATAAACAAATCGAATTACTCTAAGTATATGTAAGTAGGCACAATACACCCTTCGTTTTTTTGAAAAAAATGGAAATACATTTTTTATTAAGAACTTACACACTTAAATATACTTATGTGGTACTACAATAAGAAGTTAGATGCTACATAATTAAAACAATAATAAACATTTAGAAAGGTGTAAACAATGAGGAATACAAAAATAATAATAAAATAGATTCAAAAAATGTAAAAAATAGATTAAAAAAGCAAAAAAAAATAATAGATTAAAAATGTATAAAAATTAAGATTAATGATGTCAATAATGAATTTTGAAATCGAACGGTCGGCTTGATAAGTCGCCCGTATCGTGTTCTGTGTTTATCTTGTCTTGAATTATGAGATGTATTTTGTGTTGTTATGCCATCTCTACGTACTTCGGAGTTTGTTGTCTGCTCACTGGCCTTATCTGGCGGCGAGTATTGAATTTCTGAGTCATTGTGTACGATATAAGCGGGTTTTAATCGATCTATCGATATTACTTTGATTACATCGTTTATCTTGACTTTATAAAACTTTTCATGCTTCTCAATGACTTTGTGTGGTACAGTATATGGTGCTGTCAGGGGTCTTGTAACATAGTCGCAACGAACAAAAACATGTGTACATGATGTTAGGGCTGGATGTACAAACGTTTTATCTTGTCGATTCGGCTTTTTTGGAATTGCAGCCAAATTACGTATGCGTTTCCTTAGATCGCAAAGGAAGTTTTCGCTATCTGGCTTGATCAACTTGGAGGGTTCGAAGAAATCTCCCGGTAGTTTCAAGGTTGTGCCGTAGACTAGCTCGGCCGCGGACACGCCGGTGTCGTCGCGTAGCGCGGCTCTCAAGCCCAACAGCACGGTTGGCAGCTCGTGGACCCATGCATTTCCTCTTGCTATTAGAGCGGACTTTAGGCTTCTGTGCCATCTCTCTATCTTTCCATTTGCTTGAGGATGGTACGCACATGTGTGGATTTTGTTAATACCCACCAGGCGTTTCGTTAGCTTGCTGAAGAGGTTGGATTCAAACTGTCGGCCTTGATCTGTGCTAATGCGGGCCGGGCAGCCAAATCTGGATATCCATTGCGTATATAGAGTTTCCGAAACACTTTCGGCGGTAATGTCTTTTAAGGGTGTTGCTTCGGGCCATCCTGTGGTTCTATCTATCATGGTCAGTATATATCTGTACCCTTCACAGTATGGTAAAGGTCCGGTTATGTCTATGTGAATATGTTCGAAACGGTCGCTACTTGGAAATGAGTTGAGTGGTGAAATTGTATGGCGTTGAACTTTTGATTTTTGGCAATCTATGCACGCCTTAGTCCAGTTGTTAATGTCTTTGTTCATTGACTTCCAAAAAAATCTCTTTGTTATCATTTTCGTCGTGGCTCGTGTACCACTGTGGCTTGTTTCGTGAATCGCTTTGTAGGCTGACATTCGAAACCGCTGTGGTAGGTATGGACGAGCATGTTCTAGAGATATCTCGCAATAAATGGGTTTATTGCAGTTTGGATAATTGAATAATTTGAAGTTCAAATGTTCTGATTGTAATAGCTCCTGAAGTTCTTTATCGTTCTCTTGTTCTTTAGATATATCATTGTAATCGAGTGGAGATGGCAGATCTATTGTCTCTATTCTGGATAGTGTATCGGCAACGACGTTTTGTGATCCTTGAATGTACTGTATAGTTGTACAAAATTGACATATGAAATCCAAGTGTCGTAAGCGTCTCGGTGTATCGCTACCGCTCGTCGCTTTCTTATGTAATGCGTACACGAGCGGTTTATGATCGGTATACACTGTGACGTGTTGTCCTTCGATAATGTGGCGAAAATGTTTTACTGCCATGTAAATCGCAAGGAGTTCTCTGTCGTAGGCACTATAACGTTGTTGTGCCTCACTGAATTTGCAGGAGAAAAAACTGAGTGGTTTCCATTTTCCTTCAACTCTTTGTTGTAGCACTGCCCCCGCGCATGATAGTGACGCGTCCGAAAATATTGCTAGGGGTGCGCCGGCAACAGGGTGACAGATCATTACCGCGTCTCGAAGGCTTTCTTTGCACTTATCGAAAGCGGTTTCGGCTTCCTTAGTCCATTCGATTTTTGTGTTATCATTTTTCTTGGTGTTATGTAGATATGAGTTTAATATAGATTGGTATTCAGCGGCATGTGGCAAATGGCTTCTGTAGAAGTTAATCATTCCCAAAAATCTACGAAGTTGTTTCACAGTCTCTGGTTTCGGGTACTGGGATATAACTTTCACTTTGTCGTCCAGTGGTCGGATTCCTTCGCACGACACATGGTAGCCCAAAAAGTCTATTTCAGTTTTTCCGAATTCACACTTGGCGAGATTGATAGTCACTCCATATTTATTCAGGCGTTCGAAAACAGTCTTCAAATGAATGCGGTGTTCCTCTTCAGAATTCGAGGCTATTATGGAATCATCGATGTAATTGAATAGAAAATCGAGTCCTTGGAATACGACATGATTCATAAAACGTTGAAATGTTTGCGCTGCGTTTTGTAAACCGAATGTCATGCGTTGAAATTCAAACAGTCCAAAGGGTGTTATGATTGCTGTTTTCTCGATGTCTTCTGGTGCCACCGGTATAAAGTGATATGAGCGCTGGAGGTCAATGCGCGAAAATATTTTTTTTCCAGCTATAAAGTAAGAGAAATTGTGAATTCTTGGTATTGGGTATCTGTCCGGCTTTGTTATGGCGTTCAAACTACGGTAGTCACCACAAGGTCTAATGTCGCCATTCTTTTTAGCCACGACATGTAGGGGACTGGACCAACAGCTCTTGGAGGGTCTACATATGCCGATTTGCTGCATATATTCGAACTCCTTCTTCACTTTTGCGTATTTATCAGGAGGTAGTGGTCGGGAGCGAGCGAAGACGGGTGGGCCGGTAGTTTCTATATGGTGCATTACTGGATGTTTGGGTGTATCCTTGTAGCAGACAGGCTTTGTGATATCAGGATACTTTGATAACAAATCATAGTACTCGTTTGTTACGCCGATTGTTTTGATTGTGCTCTCACTGGTATGCACTATAGAGCCTATAACGTTGAGACTTGTCACGGAATCAATAAGTTTGCGTCCATGAATATCTACCAAAAGTTTGTGATAGTTCAAGAAATCTGCGCCCAGAATCGGCTGTTTGACGTCAGCAAGTATAAAGGTCCAAAAGTAAGGTCGACGTAACTTGAGATTAAGTTCCAGTTTCTTTGTTCCATAGGTCTTGATTTCCGTACCGTTGGCCGCATACAGTTTGTAGGTGTCGCACTTGTTTTTCTTATCCAACTTCTTAATTACAGGTAAAACAGAGACGTTTGCTCCTGTGTCCACCAGAAAACGTAGGCCACTTTGAAGGTCGATCACGCATAGGCGGTGGGATGGGGAGATGGTGCAGACGTCCGCCATCGTCTGAACCAGTTCTAGTTTTCCTGATTTTGGTTATTCTTATTTTTCCACGAACACGGCTCTGTGCACTTCTTAGCTCTATGGCGGAATCTTTGATGATAATAACATGGTCCGTCGGTACCATAATATGGTCGGTGTTGGCTCATATTACGACTGCGCGAGTTAGAGCGATAACGATTGTTATTGTTATTGTTATAGTTCCGCTTCCATGGCCTTGATCTATTTGAATGTTGTAACTCCATAACTTGCAAAGTGAGCTGAGCAATTTGGGTCTGTAGCGATGTGAGGTCGTTGGACGTGGATGCTGGTGGTTTGCTGTTGACCTCAGTGACGTGGAGAGGTCGCGTTGTTTCCAAAATTTTATCGGCAATAACCGCCAGGTTTTCTAAATTTTTGACGTCGGTGACAGTTAGAACTGCGCGAACTGAGGCGGGCAAGTGACCTTGCCACATGATGCTGAGGGTGTCATCGGGTATTTTCTCTCGTGCCAGATCTCGCATGGACCTCAATAACTGGGACGGTTTCTGGTCTCCTAGCTCAATTTCGCTCAATAATTTTTGTAGCTGGCGATTTTCAGACTCTTCATAAACTGCTAGTAGTCTTGTTTTTAGTGCATCATACTTCTTGTCTGGAGGCGGTCGCAACAGTATGTCACTTACTTGTTGAATGACGTCCTTGCCGAGTTTGGTAACGATCAAGTTAAATCTTGAGTCATCACCTAGTTTTTGCGGCGCTAATATTGCTTCGGTCTGCACAAACCAAAGACGTGGTTGATCACACCAGAATTCGGGAATCCTGGATGTCACAGTGACTGTTGCTAGTTCTGGTACATCACTGCTGGTGGATGGTGGTTGGTCGCTGCGGATCATGTTGTGTGCGCGAAATGTTCACTATGGGCTCCAAAAAATAACTTTGGTTCTCAAAAAAATCACGTCGGGGTCACCACTTTGCCTATCTCGTTTCAGGTTTGTATGAGATTTCAATTTAGGTTGCGTGGGATAGGCATTGAAACAAAGCTGTTCACTGTTTTTGACTATATTATGTGCACACAACAGATACAGACAATGGTATGTGAGCGACTCACTCTAAACTAATATGGACATGACAAGTAATATAAACAAATCGAATTACTCTAAGTTTAAGTAAGTAGGCACAACTGAAAGCCATCTCAATGTTGATAAACCACTATTGTCAACATTTTGAAAAATCATGGTGCGTCATGTCAAACAAAAAAAAATTACGAACGTATGTTTACTTTATCGTGTCCATATGTCCATATCAATATAATAGAGTAGTAGCGGCAAATGAGGTTTATCCTCTGTCGTCCTCATTCGTTCAATGACGTATGTCATATACAACTAAGTACACATTTTCTGGAAGCAGATGTACCTAAATGTTGTAATACATATATATCCCACCAAAAACATAAATGTTAAAAAGGAGAGCCAAGTTCAATACATAAATTATGCTTGGCTATGGGCTTCGCCGCAAAAAGAATGGAGATCTAAATGAGTGCCAAGTTGTAGGCAAAATCCCAATATGTATTTATAGGAACAAAATAACATTATGAACAAGTATTAAACTCTATTTCTTCTCTTTATTTACCTATAACAATGTGTTATATAAAAATGTGAGATCTTAAAGTGGCTTAGATTTGACTTGACCAGTTTTCATTATATCAGTCATAGGGGTTAGTATCTATAGGACTTCGTCTCGATATGACTAGGTAGCCGATACGACATAATCGTAGTTTGACTAAATCTCGATTGGACTCGATCTCGATTGGACTTGATCGTTATATGACCAGATCTTTGTATGACTATTTATCAGATTGACCACATATTTATATGACGTACAATTGTATCAAATAGTATTAACTCGATTGGATTATTTGCCTTCATGGTCATCTGATCCCACATAAAAATCGTCCCGCGGGCTGAATGACCCCTTTCGATTTTTTGCGTGGGTGAGTCGTTCCACCTGTCTGGCCAACTGAGCCCGCGGGTACAGTCGACCACTCTCTTCGGTAGGTTAGGGTTATTATTTTTTTTACGTTGGTAACTGATACAGAAAAAAATAACCCTAACCTACCGAATAGTAAGAAAATTGTTTTTACGTAACTGGTTACAAATAAGCGAAGAAAATTGTTTTTACGTACTATTCGGTAGGTTAGGGTTATTTTTTTTTGTAGTAGTCGTCTAAGCCCGCGGGCCGAGTAGACCCTTTAGTTGAAAGTAGTAGTCGTCTGAGCCAGAGAAATAAAATATTACATATTGAACACAACTGTACTCCCACAAAACAATACACTGAGTGAGTAGTCATAACGCTATCTAGTACAAAGATCTGGTCATATAACGATCAAGTCCAATCGAGATCGAGTCCAATCGAGATTTAGTCAAACTACGATTATGTCGTATCGGCTACCTAGTCATATCGAGACGAAGTCCTATAGATACTAACCCGTAAAAATATGCATTATGAACCTTATTTTATGCTCCTTAATTCTGACTTCATTCGGTTACTCTCGCTTGCTTGGTTTAGCTACAATAACAGTTTAAAATTACCTTGAGTTTTTGACATTTTGGAGAATAAGTCTGAAACGAAAGACGATCGACGGCTGATATTACGCTTACAGTGTTCTTAGGTCCTGCACTCAAATAACAACATACCTTGCGGGGCCACTCTTATTAGCTTAGCCTGCTAGACCCTTTTAAGTGATCTCACATGTTTGGATTCGAACCCGCGGCCTTCGAGATAAGCAATAGGATTATTCTTGTAAATAGGTTTCAACCACTCATTGTAATGTTACGCCATCGTAACGAAACGTCATTTGTTGAAATTAACCATTACAATAAAGACATACGAAGGTATTTCGGAACTGCAATGCTTGGCGATGCTCGTGCTCGTTCGGAGGCCCGCGCATGGCGGCCGTGTCACACGTATCAAACCAGTACGGTGGTGATTTTTCTCCGACTTACTTTACAAATATTAAAATTTGAAGCTAACTAAGAACTTTTGCGAAGTGCTAGATAGCCTATAACCTTTCGGTTGAATGTGGCTATCCATTGCAAAAAGAATTATTGAAATCGATGAATAATTCCGAAGATTACCCGTTACATACAAACAAACTTACAAACTTACTTTTTATAATATTAGTATAGAAGTAAAGATTGAACAACTGACTACTGGTACTACAAGTGCTTGAGGAGTAGATCTCCTCTAATGAATAATATATTAAAATAACCGACTTCAAAACAATAAGCAAAAAATAACTCTATAATCATAATATGAGTACTACTAAGGTAGTAATAATTATTAATTATATTGTTATTTTTAGAGTCGGTGATATTATAAGTCTGTTTGTTTGGACGCGCGAAACTCAGAAACTACCAATCCGATGCGAACAATTATTTTTGTAATGGACAGACACATTCAACGGGAAGGTTACAGGCTACTTTTCGTCCCAAAATTCCCACAGGAACGGGCACAACGCGAGTAAAACAGCGGGGTGCTGGTAGTATTATTATAATTTGAGATACTTGAGATGTGTCGTTGATATTTTTGGTCTAGCGCGAGTCGATTCCGAAAAAAAGCGCATACCATACCTAATACAAGCCTTAAGCTATGTTTACCTTTGTGTAAAATTGGCTTTTTACATTTATATCTGTCGTTTCGTCTCCTTTAGAGGAACCGTGGCGACAGAAAACTGATAAAAATGTAAAATAAAAACGAAGTGTATCCGTAGTATACGTATTTTCAATCCAAAATAATCAATTGTGTACATAACCAACAGCCCGCCATCCCGGGCGCGTTTTTCTGGAGACCGCGGCTGTCGCTCGACTTGGGGGTGCCAATGCCAGGTTCGTAGTCCCGTTTACCATACATACATACACCATGCTCTGTCGAGACAAGACGCAGCACAACATTGACGGTGATGGTGACTGAGGGAGTGTTGGTGTGGGTGCAGAGATCCCGAGGCACGCAGCGACGCCGAAGAACGTCCACGCCGGGCTGGTGGTGGCGATCGACGGGTACCACGCGGGCACGCTGGCGCTGGCGCTGGCCGCCGGCCTCGAGCTCACCTCCGACCGCAGCCCCATCAATCACCTCCACCCTGGACATTCCTATTTCTATACTAACGCCTACAGGTGGCTTGTCAGACATTTAAAATTGTAAGTTTTGTAGAGTTCCTATGTACATTTTATTACAAACAAAGGATAATTGCCCGCTTAATCGGAGTGTATCAAGTTTGTTAACACCGGCTGCTATCTCCAGACTGCACTTTCTGAAGCAGCAGGTTGTTGCAGGCCTTTTCAATATTAGCTTGAATGTTTTTATCATGTGTTTTGTGAGACAGGACAGGACTCCAGACACGACAATGAGGACTACTGATGGCCACGAACTCGACTGACTCCGACACACGAGAGGTGCCCAGCGCGAGCCGATTCACCCGCTCGCGACTCGCCTTACATTCTTACATTAGCGTAATGAGCTGCAGAAACCTCGCAGCTAGTTTAATAGTTCTTAAGTAAAAAAACCTTAATAACTTGCAACGTATTGATTCATGAATCCGCTCCGCCCACGACCATGGAAACGTGGCCCAAGCTGACTGATGACGGAAAGAACAAGTTGACACATCATTGACAACACGCAATAATATTGACTTGACTCGAGGACCGCCGTGACGATCCCCGTAATTTGCTATGGTTATTCTGTAAGTATCGCAGACGGCGGAAAACCACAGTTCGGAGGTATCTTACTTATCTGTCGTTAGTCAACGCTCTGCTAATGTGATGTCATCCAAGTCCTAGCCCAGAGATAGTCCAGGTCCCAGAGTGCCAGAAAGGTCGACTAATTTTGTTTTCTTTAGCACATTAATTTCATTAGTTACCCTAAACAAATGATGACGAATTTGTTAGCAAGTGTGTAGCCGTCATAATTATTACAATTTTAGGTTTCTGTAATTTCCAAGTGTGTTTGATACTGCTGCGGGCACGATTTCTTTTACTATCTAATTTTAAGTTTTGAATTTTAAAAGAGTTTTTGGTTGAAACAAGGTTAAACGCATAAAGAATCGGAATACGTAAACAGTGTTGATCGGGCGTGATGTTCAGGTACCCGCCGTGGCTCGGCGACCGCGACCTGGCCTACACGTCCGCGCACCGCGTGTGGTACAACCGGTACTCGGAGCTGGATACGTTCGTGCCGAGGTGGCTGCGGCCGCTGGTGCCGTGGGTGTCGTCGCGCGAGTGGTCGCGCGAGGAGCGCGAGCACCGCCGCTTCAACAAGTACGCGAACTCCGCGTTCCGGCTCTACAACACCTACCCGCACCGCAAGTTTCGCAACTACAAGACGTATGAGGTGCCCGGGGGGTGGGCCTCGAGCGCCTCCAACAGCGCTACCAGTGAGGGCCGCTAATAATAGGGGAGCCCGCCGTGCAAAATGTGGATTTTATCAACCGTCATGGAGACCTATTGGGCTGCAAAGCTTAGATGATAAGAAGACAAAATGTTATCGAAAGTATACCTTTTCATCGGTGGGGGAAGCGGCTATAGATTTTTTAATATGTAAAAAAACTGTTGCGTGGACATACTCGAGTGCGTCAGATATTGATACCATCAATGTCCTACGTATCTGTTATAATGTATGTATGATAATCTGACGGTTTACTTGATGGGGATGGTTGTGCGTAAGGGTTGAAGATGAAAAAAAAATAATCGAGCGCGTCAAATTTTCTAAGAGTTTCTATCATCAGCTATGATGGCGTCATGGCAACAGAAACCAGAGTGGAGACGGAGAGATAGAGAGTTATAGATAGAGAAAGAGCGAGTAAGGCATAGAAACACGTAGAAGGAAATATAAGCACCACGCAGCTGCACGCATCAAACTTTATCGATGAATCTATACTAATATTATAAAGCTGAAGAGTTTGTTTTGTTTGTTTGTTTGTTTGTTTAAACGCGCTAATCTCAGAAACTACTGAACCGATTTGAATAATTCTTTCACTGTTAGATAGTCTATTTATCGAGGAAGGTCCTTACATATACATACTTACATTTTACATATTTACATTTTTTACCTTACATATTTACATTTTATCCCGAAATTCCCACGGGAACGGGCACAACGCGGGTAAAACCGCGGGGCGCTGCTAGTTATTTATATTTCCGCTTGCGGAAATCGTCAGATTATATATTTTTCGTTATCCTTATATTATTTCCTTCAAAATAAAAAAGAATTAGCTGCGCTCGAGAATGTTGAGATGACGTATTTTTTACAACATTGCTGCCCTCCCATTTCTTCTCTCTCAAATTGTCAGATTAGTGGAATATACACTTTTTAGCATGTAATTAACTCTACCCTAATCTGACGCGCTCGAGAATGTCTGATGATAATTTTTTTTTACTAATCTCATCCTTTATCCTTCATGGGCGGCCTTATATATGAGGCTCATATTTGGTGGAGGTGGTTAAGTACCTCAAGGGTACAAGGTATCCCCAGTATATTAATCTGCCGCGCTTTAGCAAGTCCCGATTTCCCCGCTTGGGCTCCCCTGCTCTTACCGTACATTTGAGAAACATTTACAATACTGCATAGTCTTAGGTAGTTATGTATTTTATTGACGATTTATTTTTTCCTATGGAAATAAAAAGAAATGTGTATTTATTAAATACTTGTTTTATTATACACTAGTGACCCGCCCTCGTTGCGCTTCGGTCCATTAAGGTATCATGTGGGAAATTTGAGATAAAACATAGCGTGTTTCCTGCGAGTATACACAATCAAGATTTCATATCATTATTAAATTACATGTTAATATTGATAGTTACGTCTACTTGATAATTTCCTGCGCCCGAACCGCACACGAAGTTACCCGTGCCCGCCCGTGCTCCTTATCATATATCCGTATTATATGTATTATATGTTATTATATGTATTTCTTATCATATATCCGAAACAAAATATCAAATTTTTGGGGTTCCGTAGCCTAATGGCAGTCCCTGTCTGTCTGTCTGCCTGTCTGTCTATCCGCCCGTATATCACAGTCACTTTTTTCCGAAACTATAAGACCTATACTGTTGAAACTTGGTTAGATGGTATTCTGTGAACCGCGTTAAGAATTTCACACAAAAATAGAAAAGAAAACAATAAATTTTGGTGGTTCCCATACTGAAAACTGAAACTCAAAGATATTTTTTCATCTAACCCACGTGTGGGGTATCTATGGATAGGTCTTCAGAAATGATATTGAGCTTTCTAATATATTTTTTTTCTAAACTGGTAAATAACCGATACTTCTAAATTGGTAAAATGTCACGCGTATGATGACCGTATACAACCGTACGGTGACCGCATCGCATCGCATACAACCGGTACGATGCCCGTATGTAACGTAGTTGATCGGAATCCGTCATACTCGCGTGCACGTCAGACTTGTGCGGACGTGTGCTTTCATGTCACATAATAAGTATGGCTATTAGAAAAACCGTTAGGGAACTGGCAATGATTGCCATATTATTGGATGAAGAAGAAGAACGTACCTACAAGAAAAACTCGATTGGACATTATTCAGGCATTTGTTGATGATGAAGAAAATATTTTCCAGTATTTCCGAATGTCTCAATTCTAATTTAATGTATTATTGAGTCAAACTCATCTATGTACGTGTAAAGTTAATCATGCCCAAACACGAGGTAACTGCACCGTTTAGGAGTTCCCTAAACATTCCTTATCTCAAAAACTAATGAACCGATTTTGATGAAACTTGCAGTATTCCCTAAGTTGAACGATACCTAGTACAACAAAAAAAGAATTATTGAAATCGGACTTGTGGTTCCGGAGAAATGGAACACAAACATAAAAACATACATACATACACATTGTTCAGACGCTCATATAGACTAACATTATACGAAAACTGGGCAGTTTTGGAATATTACATAAATACGGGTCGAATTGATAATGACAGCCGTGGTTCGGCAACGTCGCGTGTCATGCACAGAGCGTGTCAGCGCCGGCAAAATATTATCGTCGACAATAGCTGCCGGTCCGTGCATGGCACGCGACGGTGCTGCTCGGAACGGTGGCGGAACGGTCTAGTGAGCATAGTCCTTTTCAATACAAACAATACTTTTTTGCCTGACACGTTCATAGCACGGTCATGGTATGATACGGTGTAATGGGTACCTTTAATAATAAACCGCAATTTACCTTTCTTAACAATCAATTCAAATCTTCTAACTAACAGAAGAAGTTTTATATTATGTTATTTTCTGCGACGGAACCCTTCATGGGCAAGTCCGACTCGCACTTGGCCGTTTTTATTTTTATTAATACATAGCTTATGTCCGTAGCTAAACTGTACTCTACCGATTGGCTAGAACATTTTAGAAATCGGATAAATAGTTCCGAATAAAATAAAAATAATAAAAATATATTTATTGGGCCCAAAAACAAAAACGAAGAACGAAGATAACTGAATTCACAGTCCGTAAAAATATCGAAGGAACCGTGTCAAGATATTGCAAGGTGAACTTCTGCAGGACTAACTACTACTGAAAAATGTGTGAAGTTAACCAAACGAAGACCCTAGCCCTTACAAACAAAAAAGTTAGAAACTTTACCTCTTTATAATAATAGAAGTATAGATAGTTTATAATGTTTCTCCTCGGAGTCACGGGACAAGCCCGGTCATTTTGAGAGGCATGCGAGGGGATACAGATCCAACTCGTAGAGGCCCTTTGGAGATGTTTAATGTAATGGATTACAACTGCAGGGACACACTCCCGACCACATCGGTACAACATGTCCGGGAATGTGTACCTGCAGAAGTAGGGACTATTGCAGGAAATTAAAGAAATAAGAATGGGCTATGGGAATGAAGTTTGGATGGACTAGAAATGGGCTATTGCAGAGAGGTCGGCACCTGCCATAACATGTAGAGAACAAGTTATCGGCGGCAGGCCGTGGCTCGCCGCCCACTAGATGGGCCCCCCAAAACAGCCGACGTAAAGACGGCAAGGGGGCAACATCGGTGCGGGCGACTCGAGGGTGTAGAGAGGTGTGCTGCGCATTCTCTAACGTTACTCGCGGCGTTATGCCCTTTAACACTTCCACCCCTGGATCACACAGCCGAAATCGACTGTGCCTCTAACGACCCCCCTCTGGCCGGCCGGTGAAGGCAAGCCAGAGCCGAGAGTCCTGCGGGCCCCCTTGGGGTCCACTCCGACCGGGGAAGGCTCGCCGGAGACGAGGGCCCTGACCGACTCTCTGGGGCACTCGGGAATCGCCCGTGGTGTCGCTACTCACCAACAGCTCGCCACAAGCTGCCCTGCGGGCATAGTTTATAATTATTATTAGTGTTTCTCCTCGGAGTCATGGGACAAGCCCGGTCTTTTTGAAAGGCATGCAAGGGGATACAGATCCAACTTGTAGAGGCCCTTTGGAGATGTTTAATGTAATGGATTACAATTGCAGGGACACACTCCCGACCACATCAGTACAACATGTCCGGGAATGTGTACCTGCAGAAGTAGGGACTAATGTAAGTAAAAATGAAAGAAAAAGACTGGGCTATGGAAATGAAGGTTGTATGGACTGGAAATGGGATATTGCAAAGAGGTCGGCACCTGCCATAACAAGTAGTAAACAAGTTATCGGCGGCAGGCCGTGGCTCGCCGCCCACTGGATGGGCCCCCCGAAACAGCCGACGTAGAGACGGCAAGGGGGCAACATCGGCGCGGGCGACTCGGGGGTGTAGAGAGGTGTGCTGCGCCACAAGCTGCCCTGCGGGCTTTTTATTATAATTATTTATTATTAATATTATAAAGAGGTAAAATTTGTAAGTTTGTTTGTTTGTCTGTATGTTCGAGGTAATCTCAGGAATTATCAGTCCGATTTGAATAATTATTTTTGTAATTGATAGCCACATTCAACGGGAAGGTTATAGGCTATTTCTGATCCCGAAATTCCCATGAGAACGGGTACAACGCCGGTAAAACCGCGGGGCGCTGCTAGTAGTTTATAATAACATATCATTCATATTTTCTGCATCAAAGTCATAATAATAGGGGCCATCTCTCATAGGAGTCGTTTCAATCTTCAGAGCTTCTAATATTTCGTCATTAGTGGAAAATTCATTGATATTTGAATTCAATTCACAAATAGAGATTATTGAATTGATCTTCGAAGGATCTACTTGTCTCACTTTATTTAGAACGATAGCGATGGGCTCGTGTTGGTCCAAGAGCGCGAGACCGACGAAGAACCCGCGCCCCAGGAAGGCCAGGAAGTGGTCCGCGTTGTGCGCGGCCAGCGCCTCCTCGGCGCTGCGCACCAGCAGCAGCACCACGTTCAGCAGGCGGTTGTCGATGGCCTTGCTGAGGGCGTCCTCGTTGGTCCTCTCGTACTCCGCGGCCCCTACCTTTTCCCAGATGCTCAATTCACTCAAACTCTCCACATTTTGCATCGTCAACAAATCGAACATTAAACGTTTCGCTTCCACTGAAGTCAACTCGTGGTATAGTTTGGAGTCGTATTTTATCTTTTGATCAAAAGCGTTCCTCAAGCCGATCGTTCCGTACAAGAGAAGATGGTTCACTATGAAGTTAATAGTTATGGAGACGTTGATCCGGGACGCGGTGAGCAGGTCCGCGATGAACTCGACGCAGAAGTACTCCGCGAAGGTAAGGTGCACGAAGCGCGGCGTGCCCTTGCGCACGTGGTCTATCAAACCTGTTCTCTCTTCTGCTTTGCCGATTTTGTGAATATAATTCTTAACAACTTTTATTTCGTTTCTCAAAAAAGTTTGTAATATTTTATCGGAATACCGGAACATAGAGTAGAAGGCCATCTTCTTATGCATGTCGAGGAAGCGCGCGCGCTCGCGGGTGTAAACGTCGAGCGCGCCGGGCCGCGACGGCGGCAGGCCGTCCTTGTCGGCCAGCTTGATGTACTTCAGCTTGATGACGAGGTACCGCTCCATGAAGCTGCCCGTCTGCCGCTCCAGGTCCCACTCGGGGGGCGCGAGCGCGCGCTGCTCGTTGACCTGGCTGGCGAACAGGCTCGCGGTGATGTGCATGTGCAGCGGCACGCCCACCAGCTCCATGGAGTCCTCCACGTTCACGTACGCGTTGTGATCTATTATTACCTTCCTTGAAATCCATTTGTTCAATAGCTCTTCTTTATTTATTGCAATGGGAGCCTTTAATATTTGACTTCTGAAGTATTCCACAGCAATTATGTACATATACTTTAAAGGCACAACCGTTAATGGTAGAGTTTTTGTCCTGTAATTAAGACTTGAATCGATTCCGAATTGGGACATATAATTAAAAAAAGATTCGATGTTAGCCAATTGCTCATCTTTTAACCGTTCGAACACAATTTTGGTGTTCCAAAACTTTTCATAGAACGTCTTCTGTTGGTGTTGTGTGAACGAGTCCAAGGAGAGAACGTCGCCGAAGATGTCTTCTAAGTACTGCAGGATCTGGTTGTAGGGCCGGCAGGTGATCCACGCCTGGCAGGTGCCCGCGCCGCCGCCCGCCTCCTCGCCCCCCGCGCTCTCGTCCCGCTCCTCCTCGCCTCTCGCCTCCTCACCCTGCTCAGACTCCGCCTCTAGCAACTCCGTCTTTAGTTTCATTACAACATATATGAATTTACCGACCACGTTTTGATAGTTGGGACATATTTCGTCAAAACCGTCGAACAGAAAGATAATGTCACCAGAATTATAGCAGTGAACGAGCAGTTCTAGATGTAACAAATCGACGCCTTTCAGTTGACAGTTCGTTATTGTAACGTGTTCGTTTTCAACTTGTATATCAAAAGCGTTGCGGCACGTCGATGGCAACTCCGAGTTCAACGTGAACATTATGGATTCACGCAGGTTGATCTTTTCCTTTTGCCAAGTTAAGAAGTGATCAGTGTAGTCCAACAGATTCATTCTTACTATCCAGATGTTGGGATACTCGACTTTGGTCGCGAGCGACAAGTGTGTCAGGGTAGTTGATTTGCCCATTCCTGGTTTGGCAGTTATCACGTACACGTTGTTTTCTGTGTCTTTAAAAGTTTCGAGATCATAGCTCCACCTCTGTTCCACCGGGTAGAATATGTAATTATCTCTAATTCTTTCGTTTACCAATACCCTCGGTATGTAAATATCCTTCATGTCTTCGTAAACCATGTTTGTCAATTGTTTTCCAAAGGCAATTTGTTCGTTTTTTAAAATTTTGGTGATAACATCAACGTTCAGGAAATGTTGCGTGGTATCGTCGAGGAGGTCCGCAAGCGGCGCGACGACGCCCTGTGCGCGCGCCGGTGCGGCCAGAATGCGCGCGCGCGCCCTCGGCTCCAGCGCGCTCAGCCCGCGCATCGCGTCTCGTGCCTCCACCACGCTCTTGTCATGCAGTACTACGTTCTCTTTTGAGACTATTATAATGTCCTTTGTAACACTTTCAACAATGTCCGTCAGTACTTCCATATTGTAATTAGTTTCATTGATTATTATAATAAAAACTTTCTTTGCTATGTTGCGATTACGCTGTTCTTTAAAAATTTTCATTTCTTCCGGTTTAAACTTCGCTATTGGGTCCAGATTTACAAACACACCTGTTTCCTTGAACTCCTGGTACAATTTAACACTCGTCAGGATCGTCGACTCTGTTGTAATATTAGTTATCTTGACAAGATCTACTTGATCCCTGAGCCCGGCGACCGCCTCATCATTGAACATGATGGCGCACTGTTTTATCTCGTACTTACTGACGAAGTCTAACATATCAATATAGTTATCTAGCGGTATTTTACGTAGCATACTGGACACATATTCTTTATTGTAAAAGTGCTTAGAACCTTGCTTTATCCACCATTTTTGAACTTCTTCATGGTAATGGAGACAAAATGATTGCGCCTGAATCCCGTAATTGGCTTTGTATTCTGGTCTGCTTTCTATTTCACGCTCCAGCGCCTGGCCCACTTGATGCTCTTTACCTTGTTTTGTGAAAAAGTATAAATTTTCGAAAAAATGTTTCGCCATTACTTTATAATGATCCAATTCACGTTGCAAACTACTAGAAGAATTATCATCAGTCTCATTAAGATTTTGACATGAATCTCTTATTTTATTTATTATGGACGCCGCTATACTTACTTTAAATCCCTCAACTTTTTCCTGTCGTGCCGTGTTTATAGCTGATTTAATATCTTCTGTAACTTCACATTTATTTATAGCATCTTCAAATTTTCTCTTAATATCATCAGTCGATTTAGGGTTCAAAATCAGTTTATTATGTTCCTGGTCATAATGCAACACACCAATCAATTTAGAAATAAGTGAAGTATCGCCATTTAAAAGCAAATCCAAAGCAGCAATAACATCCTCGGCATTGTTCTGAACTGTCTTGAGTGTCTCTCGGTAGACTACCTGCTTGAGTTGTTCGACGGAGCTGTCTGCGGCGCGTGCACAGTTGACAGTGGCTTCGTACCGGCCGGCGACCGCGCTGAGGACAACTATCTCTGGCACCACCAACTCGTAATACTTTTCAAAGAATGCTGTTATTTTCGGCTCTTTTTTAGGCGGTGATAAGAAAAAATCTGCGACAGCCTTACCAATAGTTTCGATTCTCTCTTTTATTAAAGGTTCACTTAATACTCGTATGTCTTCTGAATTATAAGCCAGCATGTGAGTTTCAGCGTCCTTGGAACTGCTCAATACATCTTTGACTTTATCAAACCATGGATTACTGGCGATATCCTTTTTCCTATCGATTTTATTAGCTATCGGTGTGTAGAAGATAAAATAAAAATCAATGTCTGCGAAAGCATCTCGGAAGATGAGGTCAGGGGGACCGGCTTCGAACTTTTTTCTGATTTCAATGTAGCTGTCGAAGTATTTGTTGAGGTAGAACTTATCCTTGTGGTTGTAGAGCTTGCTAGCGGTGATACCTTTGCCGGGATCGTCGACGTGCTTGGCCTGCACGAACACGGCGACGGTTCGGCCGGCGAGCGCGAAGCGCAGGCACACGTCGTCTAGGTCGCCCACGTCGCTCACGTTGGAGGCGAGCCAGAAGTCCGCCACGCTGGGGTCGTGCGCCAGCCGGAACCCCACCAGGCTCAGCAGCTTGCTCTCGTACATCTGACCCGCGGCGCCGCCCGTGCCGCCGCGTGCCTTGAACTTCACTGCCACCTTCTGAGGCGATGCCATTTTCTTAACTTTTTCAACAGCCGTCAATATTATGGTCTAACCTCTAAACGTTGATATTACTCGTATCTGGAATTGAACGAAATGTTTATCATTAACAATTTATAATTTTATTTCAAAGAAATACAACAAAACATTACGGCTGTACTCGAAAGGGAAATAATATTTGTATTGTTCTACTAGTTCCCGTGGGAATATCGGGATGAAAAATAGCCCTTCCCGTTGAATGTAGCTATCTATTACAAAAAGAATAATTCAAATCAGACAGGTAATTCCCGAAATTACCTCGAACATACAAACAAACAAACTTACAAATCTTACTATTATATCTAAATAAATCTTACTATATATCTAATACTTAAATGACCTCTTCATAATATTAGTATAGATCTAAAAACGTATCACATGTCATGGTATCTTGATGGCACATGGCTGCAGTGCTGCAGAGCACAGTTTCCTAAGTTTCATCAATTGGTATAGGTTTTCCTCGCTGATGTTTGTTAAATAAGCGACTAATGTATGTACCCATTTGAGGTATTCGTGTGTATATCTATTTTCTAGAAGCCGCGCCCCGTGGTTTCACCCGCGTTATACCCATTCCCGCGGGAATTTCGCGATAAAAAGAAGCCTATGTCCTTTCTCAGAGGTTCTGAATCTACTGAATGGATATGGATTAAACTTTATAGTAAACTAGTGACCCGCCCTCGCCTAATAATACTACTTAATAATCAATATTTCATGTAGGTAAATCGGGATAAAACATTGCGTGTCTCCCGCGAGAATATACACAATCGCGTCTTCTCCGTCGTTCGTAGGTACCTATATCCCCGCGCTCTTTGACCACACGAAACAGTAGCCATAAGAGACCCGCCATCGAACATTATTATTTTGTATATTTCTCATCTTAACTCTGAAATCATCTTCATCTTAACTCATCTTAACTCTAACTGTCCGATTTTAATAATTTAAAGAGGTAGGTATATAAAATAATTAACCTTGATTGGAGAGCCTTTTTAGAGTACATATTTATTTTGATATAGATTAATATCATCATATGAATATCATCAACTTAAAATTACACTCCTTTTTTTACTAATTAATTTTAACTAAAAACGGTTATTGTGGCTTAACCATAATAGTTAGACATATCCTGAACTATTTGTTCGTAATAATACGTACTTTGATTGTGTAGAACATTGTTTTTGTGTAGGTACCTATCATCAATAGATTTAGCAGCGCACAGCAATAACCATTTTTTTAGGCATGTTTTTAATACCTTGGATTACGTATACCCCCGTTGTGCCCCTTCCCGTGGGAATCTCGGGAACTTTTCTACATATAAACCTTCCTCTTGAATGACTCTATCTATTTAAAAAACCGCTTTTAAATCCGTTGCGTAATTTTAAAGATCTAAGCATACAGACAGACAGACAGATAGACAGCGGAAAGCGACTTTGTTTTATACTACATATGTAGTGAGATACATCAGAATAAGAAATGGGATACATTGTATCCCGAAACCGCGAGAACGAGTACAACGCGGGTAAGCGAGTAACCGTGAGGTGCTTCTATGTAGTAGTATTATTGAGATGCTTGTAGGTATATAGTAGTATTATAAATTGTTGTGGTTTGATCCTGATTAAAAAACGTGACAACATCACTATGATAATTTTGAGAATGTTTTTACATTGATTCTTATAAGCGCAGCCACATTAATATTAAAAACGACTTACCATTCGTGTCATGTGCTGTAATACGACATCGTATGTGTGCGTGTGTGAGAAGACGGGTGGAGTGAGTGATGATGGTGTGAGGGCCACAGGACACGGAACAGCACACAGGACACAGCACACTCACGCGCCAGACGCCGCTGCGCAGTACACACTACACGGCCCCGCGCTCCCCCGACTCCTCTTATCAGTCATATTTACTTTGCTAGGTATGTGAGATAGCTATATAAACAACATTTATATAGACAGACAGATCAACACTAATGACGTTTTCCCTAGAATTCTAATCACGTAAACGTTCTTCCTAGAACTCTATGTAAGCGAATATAGTTATGTATCTACATACTAGGTACTTGTTTTAAATTGTTAGTTGTGTAGCGCGCGCGCCGCCCCGGACCCGGTCTGTATACAAAATACATAATATTGGGTATATAAATAGCCGATTGCGTCATCAACAACTGGTAAGCGGTCCGCTATCCGCGTTTATTGTATTCTACAAAGTGAATACCTACTTACTATAAATTACGTCCCGCGGTTTTACGCGGTTTTACGCGGTTCTCGTGGGAATTTCGAGATGAAAAATAGCCTATAACCTTCCCGTTGAAAGTGGCTATCTAGTACAAAAAGAATTATTCAAATCGGACTGGTAATTCACGAGATTAGGTCGAACATACAAACTTACAAATTTTACCTCTTTGTAACATTATATACTAGCCGCGCCCCGCGGTGTTACCCGCGTTGTACCCGTTCCCGCGGGAATTCCGGGATAGATATATACTATTGAGGACTTTTTTGTAGATCTTTTGAAGACCATCATCTTTGTAATACATCCTTTTGGTGTATGATCAACGTATGCGAGGATAAGAGCTCGAAAGCACATTTTCATCCGACTTGCTTCTAATTTATCGTCACTGCTCAGCTCCTATGTGTCTTAGCGTTATGTTATAGGTATAGCCTATAACCTGCCCAGGATTATGGACTACAATCGTACCAAGTTTGGTTGAAAATCCTTTCAGTAGTTTTTGACCCTTGCGTGCATATACAGACAGACAGACAGACAGACAGACAGACAAAGAGTTTACTGATTGCATTTTTGGCATCAGTATCGATCACCATTGATCCTCCAATATAAATTTTGAATATATGTATATGTACAGAGTTGACCTCTCAGTGTTATTATAAGTACAGATAGTATACGAGTAGGTCGGTGCACGTGTGCGAGATGTGCCTACTAGTTATCTTTCTTATCAATAAATAATACCTACCTATACTTTATAAGTATTTAGGTACTGTACGAGTAGTTCTTAGGAAAGGACCGTTCTTATTGGAAAACTGATAAGCAAGTATCTAGACACGCGGCAGCGTGTCAAGCCAAGCTAAGCAAAGGAACCGGTTAGCCAGCGGCGAGTGTAATATTACACGAACCACTTACATAAAACTACGTGTGTTTAATTATATCCATAAGGACATCTAGAAGCCAATGTCATGAAGCTAGCTCAAACGGTTATAAAGATATGAAGGTCAAAAAGTCGTAAATTTTACCACTGACTGACTGACTTATAGTACCTAGTTACTTCCAGATGACCTAGAAGGATGAAATTTGGAATCCAGCTCGGTATTTTTGTGAAAGCGTAGGAAAAAATCTAAAAATAAAAAAAACGTTAAAATATCGCATACAATTATTTTTTTTATTGTAGCGTCATAACGTTTCCAAGCAGATATTTGAAACTATCCCAATATAATATGTAGGTATTATTATATTAGCGTCAGTAACGATCAGTGTCGATACTTCGGTGGTCGAAAACACCGAGTTGGCCGTCGATTTCGATATAACTGTCAAGGAGTGACTTGTAAGAGCTTTCAAATGACATCAGTCATGTCACTGTTGAGCAATACGATCAGGGTCAACTGCACATTAGTGCACATACACCTAGTGTTTTTTCTTCGGTGGTCGAAAACACCGAGTTTGGCGTCGATTTCGACATAACTATCAAAAAGTGACTTGTAAGAGCTTTCAAATGCGTAAGTCATGTCACTGTTGAGCATTCCGCCCAGGCTCCACAGCACCTCCAGTGGTAATTCTTCGGTGGTCGAAAACACCGAGTTGGCCGTCGAATTCGATATAACTGTCTAGGAGTAACTTGTATAACTCTTCAAGACCTTTCAAATGACATAGGTCATGTCACTGTTGAGCATTGGGGCAGGCTCCATAGTTACCTGCCCGAGGTCCTTAATTTTTACATTTTTGGAGCGTGTAGTTCAATAACGGTTGGGAATATGGAAAAAGTGGATAGAATGAAAGTTATAGAGAATTTTATAAGCTTTTTTATATTCTCAGATACTTTTTCGATAAAACTTACCGTTTTCGAGAAAAATCCAAAAAACCTAAAATTTTGACCTTGGGCCCCGAATAAGTCCCGAAGCTCACATGGGACTGATGGGGACTTTTGACACTTTATTCCTTGTGGTAAATCTAAGGTCTCTACGAAAATTTTGCTCTGTCGGAATTTTCTTTATTTGATCACTATTTTTATGTCTAAAATGACCCGGCTATACCGGATATAGCGACTTTACAGTCGGGACCCATTCATTAATAACCTAGTCTCGTTTCATTCCTATCCAATATGGGTTGGGTAAAAAAGGAGAGCCAAGTTCAATACAAAAATTATGCTTGGCTGTGGGCTTCGCCGCAAAAAGAATGGAGTTCTAGATGAATGCCAAGTTCTTCAAATGCAAAATCCAAATATATATTTATAGGAACAAAATAAACAACAATAAGCAAAGAACTTGTTCATGATAAACAAGTTCTTTGCTTTATTGGATTGACAGCCCCAAGGATATTCTTCACTCATTATGTTATTATATCGGACGGATTATCGCGGAAGGTCAGTGGATCGATGATGTAATGATGGTCATTATCCTTACCTCCCCCGTCCCCTGTACACCGTCACCCCGCGTGGCCACCCTGACCAATGTCAGGGGGTTCGCTTTGTGGTTCGCTCCAATCAAACAACAACCGATCCACTACGTAGGTAACACACACGGCACACATGCCGGTTCAAGGCTTGTGTGTCACATATCGGTGCATATTTAAGTTAAGGTAACCTGATAAAATGTTCGTTTTACGAAATACCTACCTAATTTACAATTTCGTCCCGTATATCTACGGCAATAAATATAAAAGAGGTGCACCCAAGGTGCACCATCTATTCAAATGAATCATGATTGAATCTATGGATTGAATCCCTTATATTTAAGGGATTAACGTAAGTTAGTAATGTCATTTTGATTGTAATAATGTACCATGAATGTACCATTCACACTATAACCATTCATTAAGGACTTAGAGCACTGCGACCTCTTCAGTCAGTGACTTAGAGAGAATATATCATAGAGAATATAGAGATTCAGAAATTATACTCCATGGTCTAAAACTCTTTAGATTTTTGCAGTCGGTAAAAAATATATCAGAGATTTGTCAAGCAAATAATATTTTATATTCATGTTTAACAGAAAAAAATATTCGTAGACAGTCTATTGATATGTTATTAGTTATATCTATTGATAAAGAAGTATTTTGTTTTAAATTCGATATTGTAAGGTGTGTTAGCGATTGCAAACTATCTGTCATCATAAGAGTGTCGCGGCGCGGTGTGGGCGAGTGTCAGTAGTGTCGAGGGTGTGGGCGCGTGTCGCGGGGGGCGGGCGGGCGGCGTGCGTGCGAGTGATGCGGCACACGGCGGGCGGCAGCGGGTGTCGGCGCGCCGCCGCCGCGTCCACCGCACGCCCCATGGTGCCCTCGCTCGCGCCGCTCGACCCGCAGCGGACGCGCGCTCTCACCACCATCTACGCGCCGAGGAAGCTGAAGACGAGGAAGAATAAGACGGCCCAGAACAGGATGCTCGACACCGACCTGCCCGTCAAGTCGACGCTCTCGCCCTTCCACCCGCTGCCCGCCATCGGACACACGCTGGAGCGCTCCAATACCAAAGTGATCGTGTTCGAACTGGAGCCTGCCGATGAGGGGGAGGCGGGGGTGGAGGCGGAGAGCGGGGTGGGTTACAAGGCGGGGCGTGTGCACGAGCTGCTGGAGCCGCTGCGGCTGGCGGGGCTGCCGCGGCGGCGCGAGGAGCGCGCGCGCCCGCAACAGCTGCTGCGCGAGAACACGTACGACGTGATCGAGCCTATGTACCTGCACTCAGCGGGCGGCGAGGCACATCGCAGCGCCGAGCAGCCGGCAGCGCGCGACTCGCCCAAGACCCGGTTCAAGAAGGCGGCCCTGCAGGTGTCAAAGCTGGCGGGGCCGGAACCGGGCACGCTGCTGTGCATGCGCGAGCGCGCGCCACCGCCGGTGCCCGCGCCGCCCGCCGCCGCCGCCGACGCGTGCCGCCTGGCGCCACTGCACGCCACGCCAGACCACCGCCTCCACAAGCTCTCCGAGATATTCCAGAGCCTCGAGATGAGAGGTCGACACAAGGACAAGATGAAGAAGGACAACAGCTGGTTCTAGTTTATTAACCTTTTAAATGATTATTGGAGGAGGAAGTTTTAAGTGTATACCTAACCTACTACTATTGTGTAAGTAAAGTTGATTATTAGTTAGTCGTGAAAGTGTGACCAGGTTGATATTGCTCAAGTGATCTGATGACTGTGAACTCCTATTCTAATGTCTAGTTACATATACTTATATTGAGTGTTTTTTATTCAGGGTGTTTTAATTCAGTGTACCTAAACAAAGTAGTACCTGATATTGATGATAGAACTTGTAGGCGCGTACACTAATAATATCGTAAGCCGTAGCTAGTATGTAACGTCGGTATACTTCGTTTGGTATGATTGGTGGATACTGGATACCCACCAAACGTAGCATAGCATAGCTCTAGTGGAAAGACTTTACATCAAAGTTGCACGAAGTCAGTTGCAGTGGAAAGCGTGATCAAAAACCTAAATCACGCGATTCCATCTTTAAAATACTAGGTAGATTAAAAGAAAATATACAATTATTCAAGTGCCATGGAGATAATGTGGAGCATTACTTATAACTATTTGAATTATAAACATATTGCTTTGGCCATCGTTGTATGTTACCCAGACTGGACCCTATTTCACTAGTTCTACTAGCTAGTTCTAAGGAGTTCACCTATGAAAATAATCGATCTCTACCGGCGAATATCATACATATTTATATACACATATTTGGTGGAAAGCATCCTAAGCCAAGCCATAAAGAACCTACATATAATTCGGCGCGAAGGGTCACCCCGCGGCCTTGGCCTCGAGTCAACAAGTGTTGCGTGCTGGTTCACTTCCGCAAGCCATCGCTCACTGCTTGAAACCTACAGAGGCTACCATAATCAATTGAAAGGAATTCTTCGTCATCAGGGAGTAAGTTCGAGAAGGTGGCCAACCCTGGTGTCGAAGTTTGTAGATCCCCCCCCCGGTGCGAGCCGGACTCGTCTATGAAATGCAAATAACATAATATGTATGTATAAAACTTTTTCTTGTAGTTAGAAGATTTGATTTGATTGAATGAAAGGTAAATTGCTGTTTACGATTTATGACGTATTAAAAAAAATACTAATTACCTACTAGATCTCGTTCAAAGCAATTTTTGGTGGAAGTTTGCATGGTAATGTACATCATATATTTTTTTGTAGTTTTATGAGTCTCTTATTTTGAAAGTTACAAGGGGGCACACATTTTACCACTTTAGAAGTGTCTCTCGCGCCAACTATTCAGCTTAGTAAAAAAATATATTAGAAACCTCAATATCATTTTTGAAGACCTATCCATAGATACCCCACACGTATGGGATTTGATGACAAAAAAATATTTGTTCTGTTCAGTGTGGGAACCACCAAAATTTAGGGGCCAGACTGACCATCACACCACCCTGTCCGTACCCAAAGGGTAAAAACGGGACCCTATTACTGAGACTTCGCTGTCCGATCGTCCGTACTTAAAATAAAAAACAAATATTCAAGGGGGGCTCCCATACAACAAACGTGATTTTTTGAATCCTCCGTGCTCGAGTCCGACTCGCACTTAGCCGGTTTTTTTTCTATTTTTGTGTTAAAAAATTAATGCGGTTCAGAATACATCTACTTACAAAAGTGGCTGTGACATACGGACGGACAGACAGACAGACAGACAGACAGACAGACAGACAGACAGACAGACAGAAAGACACCACAATACAATAGAAGATAATTCTTTACTAGGACAATGGAAGTACCCGGTCATTATTAAAATCCGAGTGAGTTACTACACAAGTCGCAAGTAGGTTCGGTTCGAAGGCAGTCGGTCCTGTTGGTGTACATCGCGTGTCCATTCCCTCCGCGGCCCGTCCGCCTGTCTGTTGTATCGTATTGACGAGCCGGACGGTAGTCATGCACTCGCTTCGCTCGACCCACTTCCACGGACATATATTTTAGGTCAAGCAAATATTTAAACACATAATTAAGTAACTATGCAATAGATACTACATGATATTACATGTCTATTAGAATCTTCTTAGCTATTTCTTAATGAGGTGACCCTAAGGGCCCTACTTCACCAAGACGCCATGGCGACGTCTCCGGCTACGTATCAAACAATTCATATTACAATGCAAACAGTTATCTCACTGTCTACATTGTAATATGATACGTTGCCAGTTAAATGTACACGAGCAAGCTGCGTCTCACTCGCTCAGTGCCCAACCGGCCGCCAAGAGGGATGCATAATGAGTTTCGATACAGAAAGATTAATTGTAGAAATTCAAAATCGACCATGTTTAAGTCAATCATCAAAAGATGATGTCGCCAGGTCGCCACGGTTTCAGACTCCACAGCCGACAGTCGTGGCTACGCTTCCAAATTGGCGACGTTGTCAAACCATCGCCTAGTGAGATAACTGTCTGCATTGTAATATGAATTGTTTGGATACGTAGCCGGAGGCGTCGCCATGGCGCATGGCGTCTCGGTGAGGTAGGGCCCCTAAAGCGCCTGCGAAGACAAAACTATCTGGGACTGTTTATCAAACAAAACACAAACAATTAAGAGAAGATTTTTAATTATTCGTGGGATTAAAGTTCGCCCAGTCAGGCTCTTGTCCGCGGAGATCGTAATACTGAAACCAAATGATCTAGGTCTCAGTTAAGTAACTGCCTACTGAATGCTTCCTAACGGTTAATGCAATTCAAGCAGCTCCTTTATGACAATGATGGCAGTTTGATATTGTCTGTAAAACTAGACGCGGACAGGCATTTAACGATATCGACTCTGTGTAGTGGCTAGGGCGAGGCGAACAGATCAATAATAATATTCACGAGGTCTCATAATAGATCGATAACAACTCTGACCATGAAAGGACATCCATTACTTAAATGAAATTTAACATAACACAAACAACTTTCAAATCCATTGCTTATTCAATAAGAGCTAGTTTCGTTTGAACAAATTGTTGTTCTGTCTATAAGTATTACAATGTCATTGTACCTAACATAAAGGTAGAGATTGTCTAAGCTGAAATGACGCGCCCCACTACTTAATTACTTTATTTAGATGTGTGAGTGTAAATATTAATAGCGGCACTTCATCTGTGTGGGAGCGCCAATTATTGATTTCTATGTGCACATGTCGGCCGACTAGTCGGGTGATAAATCCGAAAACGCTCGCTCTATGGAGCAGCGCCGTCACTTTGTATGAAACAAGACGTCCTCTCCTCTCGCGCGTTCACGATCAACTAAACTAGTTGGACAACAAATCCGAGAATTGCACTTCTTAGCGAGTACGGCGAGTACGGCAACTGAACGACCAATTATAATTGCATGTTTATGTGTATTGCGTCCATATTTAAAATTTGCTAGTGTGCGTAAATGCGGAGGTGGGGCGTGTCATTTCAGCTTGGACAATCTCTACCTGTAACCATCGGGTGTCTGTGATGATGTTAGTACATTATGACTCAATACTATACCTATGGCCTGCACATCCAGCATACTGATCACTACATGTGTTCGAGATGAGGGCTCAGCAAGCCTAGCCACAACACACCACTGGTGGGATGTGTTCTTATTTCAAGCAGAGAAATTGACAGAAATTAGAAACAAAATGTTGTTGAGTTATTTTACAAAAATATGTTCCTTTTACATAAAAAACTATAATTTACACATAAAATAATCAGTAGTACATACTACCATATTATTACTTACATTATAATAAAAAATAACTTCATACAAATCAGTCTCACAATGTACATAGTTTCCTTTATTTGTGGAAATGAATCCAATAGTTCGAGAAATACACAATGTAGAGGATACTGAAGTACTGATATCTTAAGTGAGCTGAGCCGTGTAATGGGGACTGGGACAGAATGTGACGGGCTGATACTTACTAGAATAAGTTAAAAAATGTGCTTTACTGTGACCTCCAGGGGAAAACTTTCCATGACTCAGCTAGCTGACTAAGCAGCAGATTAAATACACTTTATCAACATCCATCTTAATCATGTATTATTGTCAAATTACATAGTAATACAAAAAGCTACTTTGAAAGGTCACCTTTATTGGTGAAATGTCAACAGTTAAAATCACACCCACTTGTGGCTCATTACCACCAACATATTTCTAGAGCTGTGTTAGTCAAAGCACCCATTTTCTATTCTAAGTGGACTACTAAATAGAGAGTAGATTAGAGCCACTGCCATTCTGTAACTTGGCTATTTCATCCTTGAATTTGGTGATAGTTTCCTTGGCGAGGTGCAGTTTCTCTTTTAAGTCCGTTATTTCGCTTCTTACTTTTGTTTGTGCAAGTATTATTTTTTCCAATGTCTTCTCCTTTTTGTCTTCGACTAGAAGGAAAAACAAAATTCCAATAAAAAACATGACAAAACAATTATACCAATCAGAGTAAAACTTGCATAATTACTAATAGGAGAGTATATAGAGTAGTGATACGGTAGATGATAGTTACAGTCAGTGTCATGTGTGAAGGAGCCGGTGGTGAGGGGCTTGACATTGTTGAGGAGGTGCTGCATGAGCTGCGTGGGCTCCTGGAACACCACCTCCTCGTAGGACTCGCTGACTAGCGCGCGCCCCGCCGCACCCGCACCCGCGCCCGCGCCCGCACCCGCTCCGCCCTCTCCCACTGGCGACTGGAACAGCTTCAGGATGTGATACAGCGTCACCTGCACACGTCAACACACTCATATGTTAACTGAAACATAACATATGAACAGTGATGGTTAGTATTTGTCTAGTATAATTCTTTATTCGACAAATGTGGACACTCACGGGCCTCTCGTTGGGGTCGTGAAAGTACAACTTGATGACGATCTCGAACTCGCCCCAGCCCGTCTCGGTGAGCTCGTATGGCGGCTTCGTGATGATGCGGTTGGGGTTGGCGTAGCTCTCGTGCAGCTTGAAGTGGATCTTCTTGATGTAGCCCGACATGTCCTCGTTGGCGTACGGCTTCACGTACACGGTCCACTGGTGCGTGTGCCCGTCCTCCTCGCGCTTCTTACCGAAATATCGAGCGACGTTGCCGTATACAATAGGTTTTACTATCACAAGACCCTGGAATTTTCCCGGAAACTTCACTAACTTTCCTTTGATACCCGGTATAATGTAAGAAGTAAACCTCAAGAAAACCTACCTTTACTCTTCCGCCTGAATCAGGGCCGAAATCAGTAGGCAAACTCATTATATCTAAATCAATTGTATGACTCTCAGTAATTAACTAAAGATACAGAATGGTATGAAAATATTGTTTTGTTTTGTAAACAAACATTCCATTTCCATCACAGATTTCCATCTGACCAGCACTGACTGAGCTCCACCCAGCCACAGACCAAGAAACTAAAGCTGAGCTCCACAGCACAGACCAGGAAACAACTCCACAGACGACGAAACCAAACCACCCATCAGAATGAAAAGAATGAAGCTGATTGATGATTGGAGTCTGTGATTGGAGTCTACGCTGTCTACGATTGGTTGGAGTCGTAGATAGAGAATAGTATAGTAGTAGTATCTCTGTCTACGGTTGGAGCAAATTAAAGCACAGAAATCTTCGATCAATAAACAAATTATTGATCGAAGACAGAAATAAAGTACAACCATTAGAGCATTCCTGGTCTGTGCATTAGAGAGAGTACAATTTTTTTTACAGTAGGTAGGGAATGAATGAATGATAATAGCAAGGAATGAATGAATGAATGAAGTAACATAACATTATTTTAAGAACGGGCTGGATGGAACGGGCACTAATATCACTTTAAATGGTTACATGCTGTGGTTCTTCGATCAACAATAGACTAGATTTCGGGTCGGCGCAAATCATACGTCTAGGTACTTATCAGCTCATTTGAAAAGTGAGCCGATGTATTGTTGATCGAAGCTGTGGTTACATGCATTCATCATGCGTGCATTACATAAGCGAGCGATCTGATGCGATCTGTGCATGCGATTACGTTTGAAATTGACATTGACAGTTAATAACAAATCAGCTCTCCATACCTGCCATATATAAATGACTAATTTCTACCTTTAGACTTAAGTCTAGTCGTAGGTCGTAGGTACGGTTGTAAAGCGGTAATATTACTTTCGTAAACTTACGTAAAATACCATATTTTAGGTAAAATACGAATAAATTACGGTAAATTACGGTAAAATTGGTAAACCTAACCACCACAGAAGCAAATAGAACGAAAGAAAAAGCTGTCAAAGTCAACGTCACACAGACGGACGAGGGGTGCAGTTTGCAGTAGTGTTTGTTTACCCATGGTGTTTACTTACACAGACACACTTTTTACGTTTGTTAAAATGTTCCGTCATCCGAGTAGCATTAGCATTTTTGTACTCCGTATTACAAAATAGACACACCACATGTTTTATTTTATTATGTTCATGTAAAATTTGGAAATAATCTCAAACTTTGGCTTGATTTCGTGGCATCCCGCCGCGCCGGCCGGCTTGCTGTATGCTTCGTCTACCTATTACGGAACGGCAACAACGCAAAATGTTATTGCAAACTGCACTAATCGGCAACATCCTACGCAAAGCGTGACGTTGACTTTGGCAGCTTTTTCTTTTGTTCTATTTGCTTCTGTGGTGGTTAGCTTTACCAATTTTACCGTAACTTACGGTAATTTATTCGTATTTTACGAGTGTTTTCGGTAAAATTACGTAATTTTGCAAACCTAGTCGTAGGTATGAACTATCAACAATATTATTTCTCCACAAAAGGATGAAAAATTTCCCTTACGCTAAGGTTGACGTCCTAAGTTTAATTCCCGAGTCGAGCAAAGCCTGTCTCCTTTACTTTTCAAAAATGGTTCGAATTTACGATCACCAACCCACAGTAGGCAATGTGGTGATTACGCCTAATCCTCCTCACTGTACCGATATCTTCAGTGAGATGAGAGATGGATGAGAGGCAGTGGAACATTACAGGCTATTACTTTTTTTTTTAATATCTAAAGACTATTACAGGTTTCAACATTATCTTATGAATAAAACAAGTCCGGCATTATAATTGTATTTAATATTATAGGTAATTAAAATAATGATTATTTTAGAGGGATGGTGAACAAAATATGTTCAACAAGCTCCATTTACATTGTTTTTTTTTTTATAAGTAAGTATAATATATTAATAATTATTTAATAAGATAGACACTAACTACATAAATTCAAGGGCTCTAGTGTAAACTGAGCATCAGACCAAAATCACAACATAATTGAGATAACAAGGTGTTGACACGAAGATTTCATCCAAGATTTGTTAATTAGGCCAAATGTCTTGTAATAAACATCTACCTATTCATAACTCTATATACTTAGTTAAACATTGAAATTAGAGGGCCCGTGAGCGTGACGTAGGGGTATCGAAAAGTAGACAGTAGGTTTCGTATTTAAACCTACTTTCTAAAACTTATGGTCAGTGCGTGTTTGCTCAGGTTCCGACAGCAGGGGGTCAAATTCTTCCTCAAGTCTAGAAGATCGAGAACCAAGTCTCGATGTGGAGACCCTATGAGTGAAGTTTAGTAGATTAGGCACGAGGTTGCTGCAGGGCGTAGCGGGTGCGGAGCGAGACGAGGTGCGCGTGCCAGGGGAGATGCGCGACGGCCGCGCTGGGTGCGCCGTCGTTAGTGGCATGTATAAACTCGATTTCCTAATATTCCGTTTCAGAGCTTCCAAACGGCGTTGTCGTCTATCCTCACTGGGTCTTCGACTAGATTCCTGAGATGTCTGTGTAGGACTAGTCGGTTGAGGTGGAGATTCACAAGTTCCCGTAGCCGGTGAGTGGAACAAATGTCTCAGTCCATAGCTCTCGTGTTCATATACAACGTTGTCCAGATTTGACGGTGACTGATGAATCGTGGGGGAGGTTCCCACTCTGGGCTTGCATCCACCGTCACAATACATCTCACAATCCAGAAGTTCCAAAGACAAGTCGTACGAAGGATCCTAAAACATTAGGTATAACTTAGGTTTACTTAGCTCACTGACCGTTTCGAATGAAGTATCACCACTATACATACCAAGGGCTGAACAGGTGAATTGAGTAGGTTCTCCCGGAAGGCGGCGGAGTTCCGCTGGCGCGAGGGCGAGGCGGGCGCGGCGGCGCGGCGCGGCGCCTCGCGCAGCTCCGACACGGAGCGCAGCATGCCGCGTCCGCACCCCGCGCTGCACTCCTCGTAGTTGCTGGCGCAAGAGTATGGCGGCGGGATTATTGAGTTTGCCTGTCAACACATAACCATTTTAATTGTCTAAATAAATTTTGCTTGAATTACTTAACACAGCAATGAATGTTGTACACATGTAATCCGAACCTCGTTAGTCGCATTGCATATGAAACTGGAATTGAGAGATTCAGCTGTACTCGTACCTGACAGTGAACCTGTGTGAAATATATTATAAGATTAGTATTAATGGTTATTAGTGGTGGTTTATTGAAATCTGATGGTAAAATATAATTAATTCAACGGATAATCACTTTAGATGCTATTTTTTTATCGCAATAATAGATCAAATAGATGAGCAAATAAATACAGCTACAAAGTGGTCACAGTATCTGGATAACTTGGTGCCATAAATAAATGTTCACCTGTGGGAGGTCGAATGACATAGTTTCTAAAATAATGCACCATCAAGTAGTTTCCACCTGCTTTTCCATCGCCTTCAGCGCACGTGATGACCAGTGGGTATAGGTCCGGCTTTGATTGCACCTGCAACAGAAATATTCAACTTATTTAGTTATTATCATTACTTATGTGAACATTATTTAGATCATCACGATATTAAGCAATATATGCGATAATACCGTACCGTAAAACTATATATGATTGTATTATGAATTCCATTATAGTTCGGACTAAATGTGCCGGTAAAATAATCAGTAGGAACATGAAATATTCAATTTCCATTAAGATAAAAATAATACATTTATTAAGAAGATAATTACTTCGGAATAGGGTGGGGGTGCCTGATGGAAGGACCCGCATCGGCTGTAGTGCGGAGGCAGGTAGAGCGAGCCCGCCGAGTCGATGTCCGCGTTGCGCGCCGGCGTGCAGCACGAGCACACGATCGCGAGCACCCCCTGCGGCGACGGGTACCGCTTACAGATGCAGAACCACATGCAGCAAATGAGGATCCCTCCGAGGATCCCGAGGAGGAAAAGCACTGGCCTGAAAAAGCGGTAAGTACATGTAACGAGAGCAAATCTCTACGTGTAACATGTCGCATTATTTTTTTGTCTAGTTGTCTACAAGCACTTACTAACCATTGAGCATACCACGGGTGGTCATGAACGTGGTCCTTGAATGTGTCATTATATCTGGTTCTGGATCGTTCGAAGGTGGGAAGGCAACACCCTTGTTCACAGCATTTCCAGTCCGTAGGGCAGAGTCTACCATCAGGACAGGAATCCCCACACTGAAATACGATAGGTAAGGATAAAGCGGGATTTACATTACGAAACTAGTGTCATACATGATGAAACTAGTTTCGTGAAACTAATTTTAGCACATGTGAAACTACTTTCTCGTGAAATTATCAGTATCGCGGAGATAATGGCCCTGTCAATATCATAACTATTGCTGCTGCTGTCTCTGATATGCTGTCGCGACACTAGTTTCGCGTAGCATTTAAGCCGGAATTACATTACGAAATCAGTATCATCATGCATGACACTAGTTTCGTAATGTAAATCCCGCTTTAAATGAAGAAACTAGTTGCATGACACTAGTTTCACAAAAAATGTGCGCATAGCACGATACTACTTTAGTTTCAAGAAAGTAATGCATGCATAGTGAAACTGAACGTTTACACGTGAAATTACTGGTGAAATTAGTGTTATAAAACTAGTTTCATGCCACTAGTTTTGTAATGTAAATCCAGCTTAAGATTTATTTCAATTTAAGAACTTGCACACTAGAAATAAACAATTTTTATTCCATAGGCTTAACGAAAATCTTCTTTCTTGTATAAATGCACGCTCAATATACCAAAAACGTGTTTTCATATGCATAGTGTTTGTTTTCAGCAAGGTGAATGCAAAAGACGCATCAAAGCAAGTACTTAAGTAGTAAGAGTACATGAGCTTTACATTGCTCTCCGGTATATCATTGGTTTTTTTCTCATTTCACCGCTGAAACAGGAGCAAAAACTATAATATACTCCTGTAATAAGAAATGTCAGAAGTGGACATCTTCTCCTAAACTTGTATGTAATATTTCAGAGATTAACACAATGGACGTTAGAAGATAAAAAACGGCGGGAAATTATTGTCAGCGGCGCGTCTCTCAGACGGCGCATGTTTCACTAATCGATATCTGTTACGTGGACGATGCCATTTTGCTTTCAATAACTTTTGCCTTACTGTCTGTCTGTCTTGTATGATGGACACTGATGATATTATTATGATATTTCCTTATACTATAACAGCACTTTTAGAATATTACTATTTACATACTAGATTTAAGTACCTATCTGTATACATTTTACAATGGGATTTTAATTATTTTTCTTCTTCGTTGTCTGTCTATTTTTATACAACACACAGAATAAAAAATATTATTTGGTTCCAATTTATTACGCTATGTTCTAAGACTACAGTAGATAGTTTGCGGATTTCAAAAATAAATGTTATTGTTAGTTAGTAACCATGGGGTATCGTTTATTGTTTGCATTAACACATTTTTTCGTGAACTTACCGCAGAGTGTTGCAAAACGACATAAATAAGAACAATCAAAGCACTAGTTGCAATCGTCATTATGATTAATTTAAAGAATCTGCACCATGAAGGGACGCATGTACCACACATAATTTGGATTATTGTTTGGTGCAGCATGCAGTGTCGGGCGCCGCGTCGCGAGTGCGTGTGGCGTGCGCCGCCGCGCGCCCGCCTCCACGGCTGCGCGTCTCGACCATCGGAAGAGTCGCTCACAACTGGCTTTTTTCATCTATGTTGTATTTGAAAGATTTTACAATTTCGCGATAATAGCAAAATATACAAGCAATGAGGTTTTACTTTTTTATATTTCGTATAATTACTTTTTGTACTTAAGAAATCTTAGATTTGTTTTCAAAGGTTCGGGATACAATGAATCCCATGTTTTATTCTGATATTTGACCTATGTATATTACTGTTAAATTTCATCCAAATCTAGTCGTTTTTTCGTGAAAGAGTAACAAACATACATATTACGTACAACCATCCTCACAAACTTTCGCATTTATAGTACCTATTAGTAAGATTATGCTTTGGTTCTGATGAAATGAAAATGTAACTAGGTACTTACATCTTTTAAATAAAATTCTCGTGTCACAGTGTTCGTTCGCGTACTCCTCCGAAACGGCTCGACCGATTCTCATGAAATTTTGTGAGCATATTGAGTAGGTCTGAGAATCGGCCAACGTCTATTTTTCATCCCGAAATTCCCGCGGGAACGGGTACAACGCGGGTGAAACCGCGGGGCGCAGCTAGTCTTAATATAAAATTCTCGTGTCAGTGTTCGTTCGCGTACTCCTCCGAAACGGCTCGACCGATTCTCATGAAATTTTGTGAGCATATTGAGTAGGTCTGAGAATCGGCCAACATCTATTTTTCATCCCGAAATTCCCGCGGGAACGGGTACAACGCGAGTGAAACCGCGGGGCGCAGCTAGTATTAATATAAATTATACTATTGTGTCGTTTCACGTATTTACCACAGGTGTGCTTTATTTAATAATAGGTATATTATTGTTTAAAAGAATATGAGCGAAAAAAAACATTTCTTTGACTGAACGTTCTGTCTGATAAAGGTCTAAAACGTAGTGATAATACACTTTGATAAGGGCAACCAAATTAATTAATTTGATTTGCTTGGATTAGCCCATTTTCTCCGATTTTCTCAGTAAGGCGGCCCCTAGACGATCAATTATATTGCGCAATATTGAATATTGTGCAATATAATTGATCGTCTAGGGCTAATATTGAAGACTGCGCAATGATTGAACGAAAGTTTGAGCGAGTTTAATTTTTATTGTACAATATTTAATATTGAACAATATTGCTTCGTGTAGGGTCAGTATTGCGCAATATTTGACATGTTGCTCGGGATCAAACTATTCTCCGACTGAACAAGAAAACATTGCACAATTTTCTTATTGTGCAATATAATTGACCGTTTGGATCCAAACGCAATTCAATCTTATTGCACAATTAAATATATTGTACAATGTTATTGTAGGTCTAGGGGCCTCCTAAGTATGGTTTATTCCACGTTTATTCATAATCTACCAAATGTTCGAATGAACTACCATTCCACAGACCATTCTTTCATTTCGCATTGCATGACTTTATTACCATTAACTGTCAAGTTCTATTATGCTCGGTATGCCAAAATACTGACAAGTGACAAATGACATATATTGGTTCGTGGTCTGTGGGTGAAGTGTGGATTTAATAAGGATTTAATTAATTTATTTATCTGGACTGGATTTGATCAAGAGAGGTTTTCTTTGAGGGACAGAATAAATGTTTTTAAATTTTGCCACAGTATAATGGAATTTAGATAGATTTTGTAATAACTAATGTAAATAATCAAAATGCGTTGTGTTTTTATATTATTCGTAACGTTGTTGTGCTCCACGGCGGCATGGGACGACGGCGACTTCGAAGTGTTTGACGTGGTCGAAGAAGTTAACCAGAATTTTTATGAATTAATGGGTGTTAGCCAGGTGAGGCTTAGTATCAGTGATAGCACCTCCAACTGATTATGCCAATACGACTTGTCTGAAAGAAGTTCTTATATCATTCTGAAATCTGAACCTATGGTTTATTTTGTAAAGATGAATGAAAAACTTTCCCTCTACTTTTTTCCTTTTATATTTATTATTTTAGTTACCATTTGCCTATTAAGGCTACAGCGACCGTAAAATTGGCTTTATGTATTGTATTCGGATGATTCAATAACTTTCTCTGATTTTCTTTGGTTTACTTTCACATTTTAGCTACAGACTATCATGTTGTATTGCATTGCTTGTCTCTATAATATTATATTTACGTCTCTCTACTCTTTTGCGTTACAAATACATATGGTTACCATGTCTTTGAACATAAGATAGAGGCCTGTTAAATGTTTCAGGATGCGAGTCCACAGGAGATTAAATTTGCATTCAAAAAGCTGACACTAAAGCTTCATCCGGATAAAAACGATTCCCCGGACGCTGATGTTCAGTTCCGGAACCTGGTCTCTGTGCACAATGTACTCAAAGATCCCGGGAAGAGGGAGAAGTATGTTACATACATTTATGAATTTTAGAAATTTTTTAAAATTATGAGTCCAGACACTTGTTGTTGCTTCTATTATGTACCAGGTTCGTCATATAATAACTTATAAATCAAATTAACTTGTTTAAAAAAGTTATAACTAGCCTGTAATACCAAAATCGCCTCTCATCTAAACTATCAATAGAAAAATATCATATTACAATTTGTTATGTTATATAATAAAGCTAAAAAAAGAAACACTTGTTTTTAGTTGGCTAAAATGATATTGAAAAACATATGTTACCTATTGTAAACATTGTACTTTCAGTACATTACCGACCATAGGAGAATGTATGTGTGTATAATTAGACTACAAAATAAGCTTAATAATTTATTGTCATGATGTTTCCTGTTATTGATCATAGCTTGGTTCAATTTCTGAATCCTGGCGCTATTGCGCTATTGTAAACTGTAGTCCTGATCAGAATATTGTTCTTTTGGGCCAATTGTCATAATAAGGTAGTCAATGTCAACACA
Source organism: Cyclophora albipunctata (assembly GCA_963082685.1). NCBI lineage: Eukaryota > Metazoa > Arthropoda > Insecta > Lepidoptera > Geometridae > Cyclophora > Cyclophora albipunctata. Next base: position 11,923,817 of record OY720117.1, on the reverse strand, counting down.
TTGAAAACATAGTTGAATCCATCGTAAAGTTATATTTATTTGTGAAGATATAATGATGTGCTGAAGAATGGCCTTCCAAACTGGCGGTCAGCCGTGTACTACTACCGGCACGTGCGTAAGATGGGGCTGGCAGAGGGCTCGCTCATCTTGTTCGTGATCATCACGCTGGGGCAGTATGCCGTCGGCTGGGCCGCCTATGCGGAGAAGAGATTCACTGCTGTGAGTGCCATCACTATTGTCAAAAATAATATTTCTTCCGTAAGAGCGGATTTAAATGGTTTGCTAAATTCAGTATTGTTTACCAGGAACAAATCTTGAATAGTCGCGGTAAGAAGCACACGAAGAAGTCCGGCTTCGACACTGGGCTGGCGGAGATCCTGGAGCAGCTGCCGCGACCGAGCGTGCGCGACACGCTGCCCTTCCAGCTGCCGCGCCTGCTGTGGGCCGCCGCGCTCGCCGTGCCGCGCGCCGCCGTCGCGCTGCGCGCCCACCACGCCGAGCAGAAGATACTCGCCGCTAAACTCAAAAAGAAGTAACATTCACTCCTCGTCAAGCGTTCCATTTAAAGTCCGATCAGATTCGGTTAATAATAATGAAACGTCCGCCTTTAGGGAAGAGGAGGAGGCGGCCGCCGCGGAAGCCGCAGCCGCGGCCGCCGCCGCCGGCAAGGGCGCGCGGCGGCGGCGTACGTTCGTGCCGCCGGCGCGGGAGGCGGGCGGCGCGGCGCCGCGCGGCCCGTCGCCGGCGCGGACGGCGGGCGCGCCGCCCGAGCCCGCGGTGGCGGGCGGGCTGTGGACGGACGACGACCTGAGCGAGCTGGCGCGCCTGCTCGCGCGCTGGCCGGCCGGCACGCCGGAGCGCTGGGCGCTGGTGGCGCGCGCGCTGCGCCGCGCCGTGCCCGAGGTGACGCTGGTGGCGGCGCGGCTGAAGGCGGGCGCGTACCGGCTGCCGGCGCCGGACGAGCCCGCGCCGCCGCCCGCGCGCAAGGTGAAGACGCGGCGCGCCGAGGAGCCGGCGGGCGCGGCGGCCGCCTGGGCGCAGGCGCAGCAGGCGGCGCTGGAGGCCGCGCTCGCGAGACACCCCAAGGGCGGCGCCGGCGACCGCTGGGACAAGATCGCCGCCAGCGTGCCCGGCAAGACCAAGGTACCACCGCGACACAAACACACGCGCTACTAATTATGTTCATACCTACAACGAGCTATCGTACGTTAAAAGTAGCTTTGGTTAGGTCACCGCGTTTCAACAAAAAGAAAACTGATCCTTTTACTATAATAATAGTTTATGTATACGTATAACAATTCTTGACTTTCAGGAGGAGTGCATGCAAAGGTGTAAATATCTATCAGAAATGCTCCGGAAACAGAAGCAAAAGGAAGAAGAGGATAAGAGAGAGCAGGAGAAGGAATCCCCCGAGATTACGGACGAAGCGGAACCACTGCTGTCGACATGATCCGGAATCTGGCCGCAATTTTATTCATAAATATACAAATACATCACTTTCTAACTACAGTTTTGATATTGCTTATATACATTATTTTTTTGTTATTTTGAATTAATTATAAAATAATTTAAGGAAACTTTGTACATTTCCTAAAAGCCTTCCTAAGTTTTTCTTTTATTTATTTTGTGATTTTATATTTTTCTCGTGGTTGTACATAATATTATTTGAAACTTAATTGCTCGACATGTAAATAAAGGAAATGTGATAATTATAAAATTAAAGCATAAGGCCCATCGCAGACGACAGACTATCCGTGACGCACTTTTTAGTCTGTGAAAATAGAACCTCTGTAATTATATGCAGTAACGCACACGACGCGCAAAAATCCGCGACAATCCGCGACCGAATTTTTGTGCGCCGCAGACTCGATCGCACAAAAAGTCTGTCGTCTGCGATGGGCCTTATATGTTGTGTTTTATTATCGGCATTTCTAAAAGTTATGATCCCATCAAAACCATCCTGTAGAAAACTAGCCAAGTCTGGATGGAGCTGCTTGTTTATCTCTAAAAAGTAATGAAATCTAGACTAAGTCGTGCCAAGTCTGAGGTTCCTTACTGCGATCTCTTTATTATTCATAGTTAATGTTGACTTGGCCGTTGACTTGTACCCACTAACGTATAAAGAATGTTCAAATTATATTCTCAACAAACATTCATACTACGTAATCCTCTGTGTACAAATGTGTTGAACATTCACCTTTATATTTGAACTAGCAGCGCCCCGCGGTTTTACCCGCGTTGTGCCCGTTCCCGTGGGAATTTCGGGATAAAATGTAGCCTATAGCCTTCCTCGATAAATAGACTATCTAACAGTGAAAGAATTATGTATTCAAATCGGTTCAGTAGTTTCTGAGATTAGCGCGTTTAAACAAACAAACAAAACAAACTCTTCAGCTTTATAATATTAGTATAGATTTACAACAAGGGTACTCGGAATAGTAGCTGAAGTTATTAATTTACCTTTCACTGATGTATTGCACCATATCTATTCAGCCGTATTCAACACGGTAATTAATTAGTATGACATTTATATTGCATCCAAATAATATTTCTAAATTCTAGTTGAATAGCGCCGTTAATTATTGAAGGAGCAAATGAGTGCTAAATAAAATATTTACTCTGTGTAAAAAAAAAAATGGACTTGGCGGGAAATCAAAAATATAATAAATTTATTTAGTGATTTAAAAAAATGGTAGTTAGTTGTTATACGGTGGTTTTAGTTATAAGTGAGAGAGATTGTGAGAAATATACAAAGAATATTTTTTAAGTGGTTCTAATTCAGGCAAGCCTAGTAAAATGCCTCGCAACAGACAATTGAAACAGAAAATGAAAGAGGTACATTATAAGTAATACATTAAGTGGTACCTAATATTACCGTGATATTATTTTGGTAGATTAAAGAATTCATCATATCAAATATAGGTAGGTACGTGGTTGGTAGTTAGTGGATACTAGCGTTGCTCTTGGCCCTACAAACAGGTATAAATTAGAATTTAGTAGCTTCACATTAGCAGAGCGAGCATGTAGGTTCATACCGATATAATACTTAACTTGCAGGTGGCACGTATGTATGCCTGCCATGATGCCTGCAAATGATCATGTATGATATGAGCATATGATCATAACAGCCTCCGTGGTCTTGTGGTTTGAGCGCTCGGCTCACGATCCGGAGGTTCCGGGTTCGATTCCCGGTGAGGACAACAATATATCTCACAAAAATCTCTTTGTGAGACTGTCCTCAGTTTGGTTAGGGCATTACTTTCTACGGATAGTAGTCGTTACATGAGCCATGTCAGAGGCCTTTGGCGGCTCAATAACTCTGACACCAGGATTGGTCAGGTTGACCATCCAGGCATCCACTCGATGAAGAAGATAATGATGTGACTCATGATCTTTGCTACTGTACTATTTTGGCACTTGACACAAACTAGACCCCCGTGCTAGACCCCCCTACCGGTAGGTACGTAACTACCTTTACTTTTAATACTTATACAAAGCCGGAACCTTATTATTTAGAAGACATAACAGACCCGTATCGTGTGTGATGTGACAGAGGCGGGCGCTGCGGCATCGCCTGATGCAGATCAGCGTGGCGGTGGAGGAGCACGTGTACGGCGGCGCGCGGCTGGCGGCGGCGGGCGCGCGCGCCGCGCTGCGGGCCGTGCGCGCGCGCCGCCGCGCCGCGCGCCCCGACGCGCGCGCGCTGCAGGTCATGGTTTAGTTACAAATAGTACCTTCTGTTCTTAAATCTGACACACGAGTTTTCACACGAGTCTAAAGATACATAGTGTAGGTACCTATCGGCTTCGTTAGAGAGTATAGCTTCGTAATCCTGATTAATTAAATTACGTTATCGCAGGTAGTCGACAAGCTGATCCGTTGTCTGACAGGGATTATAGCGGAACACGAGTCGCCCCCAGCTGCGGTGTTCCACGCGCAAGTATCGGGCAGCGGGGCCGCGTCGCCCATGCACTCCACTCCGGATGAAGGTACGAGTCCAGATGCCGCAGACGCGGAACTACTCGGAGACAACCGCCACGAGGGAGGCGCGAGCGCGGAACCACATCACGACGCACAACTAACGGCCATCACAAATCACACTAACATCAATAACGAACACCATTTACTTACTATTCAAGGCCTTGTCTTTAATAGTAATAGTAAGGTGCAAACTTGTAATAATGTTCATTCAAAAAGTGTTAGGTTTCAAGACACTGAAGCGAATGTGAATGGGGAAGATATAAATAAGAAACTTGATGAAAACAATGTTATAGATCTGACGCACAATAGCGACGTGTTGAAAGTAAATACTGACGAACAGAAAACCCAACAGCGAGATGTGGAAGTGTTTTTACAAAGATGTATTTCCAATCTTTCGGTGGCAGACAACTCACCAACGGAAGTTATGGAAAGTTCACAGAGTATATTAAACAACATCGAATTTCAAAGACTGCCAGAAACGCCGATAGTTACAAATCAAAATTCACTTTCAAGAAAATCTGGTATAACCTACAAAGATTTACAACATAAAATAGCTAACAATAACATTACTGTGACACAGAATAGACCAAACAAAAACTGTACAAATCCTGGGTCAATGGACCAACATTTACATCATAAACATGTGCCTTCAGCAACCATTCCACCAACCATCAGCGTATTACTAACAAATGATACACACGCCACTAATAATAATGTTAATGTCAATACAAATAATGATGCAACGTATAAAAAGAGGTTACGCAAGCCAAGAGGAGCTAACACCAACGAAACCAAAGGTACGAGAACTCGGAGAGTTCACAAAAATAAAGAAACGGAACAGTTGAGTCCCACTGGAGACATTAAACACAAGCCAGGTACAAATTACAGTAACACTCTCAAAAAAGAAACTAAAACTCGCCGTAAAAAATATGATAATAGAATAATTGGAACAAGGAAGCTTTCAGCGTACGATCTGTCGTGGGTTGGGGGCGTAAAATACGTGAGAGAAGTGGGCCCCGAGGAGTGCGAGCCAGCTCGCGAGTCGGAACAGTTCTGGGAGGATTTCAGCTTGCCGGAGAGCTGGCACGACCACTGGTTCAGCTATTAAATGCAAACACACGAATAAAAGACCACAAAGCATTTGAAAAATGTAATAAATAAAAGATTTAATTTAATTACAATATAACTAATTCAAAGTACATAACAAACAATACATGTAAAGCATTAATAAAGTAATTCATTGTATTAAAGTTTTATTCATTTATATTTGGGTGATATTGCACTGTTACAGCGAGCATATTATGGCCTGACCTGACACGGTAGTGTGGTTCACAATATACTTATAATAATTGCTGCAGAGATACAAACCGAATTTAAGTTCCGTATCAATAAATTTTATTCACGTCGCGTCGTCAAGGAAATTAAATTCATATAACTTAAGTACGAAACACTTATCATTAATTAAATGTTTATCTAACTGTGGCTTCATTCGCTAGGCCAACTTCGGTATCAAACTAATGAATTAAATTCCTGTGCATACTGTACACAAGTAATAAGCACCTCCTACCACCGTGATACCTAGTAATACGAAAATACGCAACTAAAATGTCTCGCTCCTTGATCGATTTATTTTATGCATTATCACGCAATCGTTAGGCAATAATAATTACTATAAAAAGCTCCTCTAGACTAGACAAATGGCAATCGCTTTACATTATATTTTTTCTCCTACGCGTATACATGTGTGGGACTGTGTCGTGTCGCAGAGCGGTCGCCACTCGTCTAGGGCGCGGGAATGTAACGACTTACAGCTACAACGTTACAATGGATCCATGAAAAAACTACAACTATTAATTTAATAAATAATCTCATTATATATCAACAATAATATCTTCATTTATTAAATATCCTCCGTATTACAACCTGGCAAGAAGACTTGCCGTTCCTTCCCACTCATGATCTAGGGCCTCATTCATAAACGCATATAAACCACATTTTAGCTATTGAATAGTTTGTCCCTTTCCGCCATAAGCTATTTTCCTAAGAGCAAAAGAGACAAAACACTTTTAAACAGTGTTTTAGTTTTAGTTATACTCGTAGAGCGTTTATGAATAAGGCGGATATTCGTTACAGTGAGCGACTTTACTAACAACTAGCCGGCGTATTTACTAGCTTCATTAAACGCCCTGCCCGCATCTATCAAACCAACTTAGGCCAGTAACTAGGCTATAACATGGAATTTTATGGGACTTTTAGAACGTCAAAAAGAAGGTATAACTACATATTCAGTTAATTTAATATCTCTGGTAGGTTGACACCTTATGCCAAAGAAACTGGGTTAACTAGCAATTATAATTAATATACTTGCAACTTGAATGTTATTCGATGACCAGTAGCCAGTAAACTCGCTCGTTTAAATTGACGCTTCAATTCAATACTTATTCTGAACGAATCAATGAGAAATTAGTCATCGATAGCGAATTCAAAATAAGTTCCCAATCACACTCGTCACTCCCTGAGGAAACAATATCGATCAACAATTTTCTATCAAATTGAGCTGTGATCTATCTATCATTCAATATATATTTACCAATACTTTTATATTGGAAGCTATATTATATACAGCGTGCCCAGTGCGAGTTATTTAACTTGTCGATTGCGAAAAACTAAAACCGAGTTATACAACAAATAGCGCCACCCATGCAGCGGTGGGAAGTATATTTTTTCACGATCGATAAGAAATTAAAGACTCGGAATAGACACGCAGATAATATTTATATTATTATATTTTACTACCTATATATTATAGATTATTAGTAAGGCCCGTATGCTAGATGGTCAGATTATATACGAGAATAACATGACTAGTTGACTTTAAATGTTTTTTTAAGTTAGTAGATTTTTTATGAAAGCACAAACTGTATAATTATATTTATCTATACTAATATTATAAAGCTGAAGAGTTTGTTTTGTTTGTTTGTTTGTTTGTTTGTTTGTTTGTTTGTTTGTTTGTTTGTTTAAACGCGCTAATCTCAGAAACTACTGAACCGATTTGAATAATTCTTTCACTGTTAGATAGTCTATTTATCGTGGAAGGCTATAGGCTACATTTTATCCCGAAATTCCCACGGGAACGGGCACAACGCGGGTAAAACCGCGGGGCGCTGCTAGTGGTACAATATTTCTGGATATTTCCAAAAACTTTAAATACTCGTACGATTAATGCCATTACTCCTAGATGACGAAAGAACATTGTACTTAATTTGATGCATCCTATGACATGTTTCATCCTTTGACTAGGTTTTAGGTCAAAAAGTACTGGCAACGATACAATATAGACGATCAAAGGAAATAAAATAACAAATAAATGTATTTACATATAAACATAATAATCAGGTACGAATTCATGGCTGCATTTGAAGTAAACCTTATATAGAACCAAATTCAGTCCTATTGAAAACATTAATTTCAATAAATACTACTCATATCTTAATTAAAAGTAATCGTTCAAAAACTAAATATAAATAGGTACATAAACATGTTGCTATTTGAGCAAGTCACAATGGAAGTACAATCCGGTTGATTACCTCCGCACTTTTCTGGATTAGGCATATTACAATACATATTACAATATTACAATATTTTGTTTTGTAACACCGGAGATAGAAGCGGAGTTAAATCAATCGAGTTATAGATAAGTGCTACGGGCGAGGAAAAGTGTTAGTATGAGACAGGTACCTAGAGGTATTAGTGCAGACGCGGATTCAGTCACCCACTGTGCGGGCAAGATTTCGGGAGGCAAAGTTTAAAGCAAAGAGATGGCCCACACGCCAATTACATTTTAAATTGCGTGGGTCTTAAAGACTTCAATGAAACATTTGAGGGTTTCAATAACAATCTATAAAATCTTGGGTAGACGGTTTTACCCTTGCGAAATTTTTTTTGGGTAGGGCATGTTCCCACCCCCCTTGAAGAGACGCCTGGGTGCGCTCGCGGGGGTCTAGAAGCTGAACTTGCCGCGCACCTTGAAGAAGCCCATGGCGGTCTTGTTGTGCAGCAGCGACGCCACGCCCACGTAGCTGGGGATGGTGAGCGGCGCGCGCAGCACGCGCAGCGCGCCGCCCGCCGCCGCCGCCTCGCCCGCGCGCGTCAGCGACCCCGCGAACGACTCCATGTCGTAGATGGACCGCTCCTCCGGACCACCCTCTGAACATTACACGACAAACTCTACTCAATGTCTTCGTCTACTGATCCCTGTCGAACGAATACACTACTGATCCTTATCACATATCCGGGAGTGCAAAAAGCGGATAGTCGTCTTAGCAAGTCGCACTCACGTTAGTGTCTAACGTTGTTAAATTGAATATTTACATCTTGGTTGATATTTCATACTAATAAAGAGTTACTTTAACTTATCAGTATCAAGTAGTGATAGCGTGGTACCTTTGTGCCAGTAGATGGGGTGCGAGGCGAAGGTGAGGAAGGGCACGTCCTGGCTGAAGGGGTTCCAGGCGGTGCGCAGCGCCAGCGGCGAGCCCTTGTTCCACATCAGGCGGACGCCGCGCAGGTTGCGCTCCCTGCACACACGCGGGCGCCGCGTTACTTACACATGGACGAACTCACGGTATTCATGGCACACAGAGGAACGTCCGAACTTAAATCCATAGGACACCACGTGGCGGTGCCGCTAAATTATAAACGGTTGCAAGGAGGGTACCACTTGATAATGGCTTTTTTGCCGCCAACCGAAAAAAACCTCGCTACCTCCCGCCATGGTGCCCTATCGAGACAGTGGATCATATCCTATTGGCGCAATCTTGAAGTCAATCATAAGTAAAAATATTTGTAATGGTTTCTACGGTGCCATAGTGCTTATATCGAACTTACACTTCACTTCATACACAAACAGATATAAACATTATAATCACCCAATTCAGTGAATGAATAAAAATTCAATTTTTTCAAAATGCAATTTTAAGTGGATACCGAAATATTGACAGTCATCATTGAGTACTCGAATTTGTTTAAAGTGAGTTCAACATCGACATTTGTGGTAATCAAACTAAAATTAAATAATATGTGACATGGACATATACATATAATATAAAAAAATAAGAATATAATCAATATCTAATACAAAAGAAATATAAGAAGCACAACATAGAAGCGAGTTGAGAGCTCTACAGCAACCGAGGAGTACCTAGGTTGGAAATACTTGTGATCGAAGAGGGAGTGCGCGTCGGGCGGCGGCGCGGCGTCGGGCGCGGGCCGCCGGCACAGGCGGTCCAGCACGCGGGCGCGCACCGCCGCCGACACGCCCGTCGCCAGCCCGTTGATGCGCCTGCGCCACGCAATCACGGAATAGACACCAGACACAACCGTACCGCCATACCGACGACTAAATCAAAACCGAATCGCACGCACTTAGACGTCTGCTTATTTTTTCGTTGCAACTCTCCATTGGCATTAGCTTGACACCTTTCGAAACTGGTATCTTCTTTTGTGAAGACCAGTGGATTAGTTATTTAAATACATTACTGGCTGCATTTCGTTGATTGGTACAACATTGCTTAAACTTACAAAATGGTAATTTGTACTAAGTTCGGCATTTCAGTGCATAGTTGGTCTTTATTTATTGTACAATACGAGTATTATAAAAATATAAATTTCTTTCAGAAATCACACCTGTAAGGAACAAGTAAGTATCGCAGTACGAGTACTACCAAATTAATGATCGACTCACGGTACTAGTGAAGAGGGTGGGTACACAAGCTCCCCAATCACGATGGTGTCCAGGTCGTCCAGGTACGTCTTCTTGAAGTCCAGCTGCTTCATGGCGATGAAGTCGTACTTGATGGTCATCACCAGCCGAGAGGTGAGGATCACTATTCTCTCTTTCTCATTGTCCCATAGTGTGATTCTGGAATTTAACAAAACATTATTACTGCTAGAAATTTATTGATAAACTGCAGAAAAATTTCTTATGAGAACTTCACCTTTTGTGGGGGCTATTTTGTAGCCATGCAATTTTATATACCAGTTCACCTCAACACATTTTAGTTGGTAGTGAAGTTGGTTAAAAATTTAGTTGACCAGAGAATGGTAGCGTAACCCATTGTGAACCTACTCGGTGAGCAGCCAGCAGCCGAGGTACTCCCCGTCCTCAGGGAAGAGCAGTGCAGTGATGCACTCCTGCATGGCATTCTCCACCACTCCCTTGCGGAAGGTGAAGAAGTCCTTGATGTTGTCCCGGTTGAACGGTACGTCGTACCGCGGGTACACTGTCTGTGCCTCCTCCTCTTTGGGACCTTCGGCATTCGGTTCCTCTGCTCCCCGAGCATCTGTAACAACAACTTGTTCTCAACACATTCACATTTTATATTTAAGTGTAAAGGTCATGTGTTGTCTTTATACATGCATTGTATTAAATGAACATATGCAGGTTGTTTTAGCAGAACTACATTTTGGTTTTATCAATATAAATCATTTAAAAACAAAAGTAATAACAGGTACAAGTTTTTACATAGTTTGTGTAATAATGCAGATATTTATCTGTATGGCGCTGTGGACATATAATCATTCGATATGTGAGGCCGCTCCTTGCTCACCGGCGAAGGAAGACGAAGAGGAGGTGAGGGAGTCAGCCCCCGAGAGCACGGAGGGGTGCACGGTGCCCTGCGGCGTTTTCTTGCTACCGTCAGCAGCCTTGTCCTTGTCCGCGGACTCCGCCGCCTCCGAGGACAGCTGCAGCGTGCCGCCGCGGAACTCCAGGTCCTCGTCCAAGAGATCACTCATCACTACACTCTTGTTTATGTTGTCTTTCCACCTCAATTGTTTTATTTATCGCTGTATGCGTAAATAATCGACCAACTGTCCTGTCTGCTGATAACAAAATTAATTGACATAATAGTGACGTGCTCAACTTGACCTTGCAATTGCTTGTTTGCAATTTTTGCAGTACCTATTTGTATCTCGACTAGACGACTAGACTATTATGGTTTGATTGATCAACATTTCACAAAAAATATTTATTGGCAGGTATCATTTGTTATTGGTGTATTCGTAGCATTAAATAAAAGTAAAAACAGAAGTTTTCGTAAAGTAATCAACTAAAATCGATTACAATATCGCAATACAATCGATATGTATTGGATTGGTTGATTAAATATAACGCCTTTCAGAATCATGACGGCAATTAAACGTCAATGTCACATTGTTATTTTACCGTATCTTATCTTATCAGTACCATATCAATCCAATCGTGGTCACCCACCTAGCATAAACACTCGAAGACAAAATTTTGTCTTCCACAACAGATATTTAGTTAACTCAACCGGCGCAGGCAACATATAAATAGCGACGGCTTCCTATTCCCTTCAAACACACATACCGCTTCGAAATAAAGTGCAATTTCAAATGCCGTCCGCGACCGATGCCAGTTAAATTTGGCATCAGCCGCTCATGCCAAATCTTCCAATCCGCTCAAGCCAATGCAGCTGCGCTCATGATGAGCACAGCTGCAGAACAGTACCAAGATAATATTGCTATCCTCTTGAAGATAGACAAACCAATATTAATTTATATTACTAGTAATATAAAGCGTAATTTTTTATAATGCAACCCCGGAATTATCCGTGCAAACCGTTCGGCGTAAAATGCGAAGACATTGACTTGACAAGTAATAAGCGCCATCTTTGGACTACAATCAGTACTACAGAGTACAAGAGAGAGAATCAAAACGAGAGAATGACTTGTCTTGAAAGAGATAAGCAATATATATCTGTACAGTGCCACCAACTTAACTGTTCAGGTGGGCAAAATGGGAACTACAGCCGCGTCATATTGAATCTCTCTCTTAGGCTTTATATGATTGATATTGTAGTTTCTTAAATTTTAATGATAGACTGACTTGCAAGACATGTTTTAATTACCTTTGTTTCTTGGTGAATTTCTTATATTATGGCAAAACCAAATTCTCCACTAGCGACGCTGTCAACTGAACAGATAAGATGGTCGGACTGTACTGTACGTACGCTCATGCCAAGTGCATTGTAAGAGTGACAAGCCCGTTGGCACAGTGGCAGTGAGAGCGCTTACTGTGTTGGGGGTTGCGGGTTCGATCCCCGCCCGGAGTCAACAATATGTGAAGACATAGTTGTTGGCGACGACGTCTGGGTGTCAATTATATATTCTTATAAATTATTTGTGTATGTATAAGTAGTAGTATCAGTGAATTAGATTCCATGACACAAGCTTAGAGCTTACTTTGGGTCTAATTAACCGTGTGTGAATTTGTCCAAGTATTTATTTATTATTATTTATTACAAATTGCACTCTATTTCTAAGCATTTTGCATTAAATTCGTATGGAAAGAGAGACATAAAATCTCCCGGAAAGAGTAGAGATGTCTTCAGCTACATACTAGCCGGGCAATCTGTGTTGAGAAGCATTGAGAGTTATATATACTAACGTACTAGAGAACCTACGCAGAACAAATATCGTGATATTATTTTTATGCCATTCTGTGATGCCATTGACGGGTAGGATGCGGGTAGTTCCACACATTTCCAGAGTACAATGCTGAATGGTCTCAAGCGATATGAAATTGGATGTCGCTCACGCCATGTCTACACGTTTAGTTAAATGACATTACTCAGATTTAAACATAGAGATTATAAAAATCGTAACTGATCGGACTCTTAGGGTGCCTGTCCAGTTTCCATTGACGCAGAGCGAGGCGCAGAGCGGAGAAACGGAGAAATATTAACCAATAGGATTGCATCAAATCTCCGCTCAGCTGCAGTGGTCGACTTCGCGTATACTGAACTCGCTTGAACTTGGCCTGGTTCCGCGTAGTCCGCAACTCCGCTCTGCCAAACGGAGTCATTAATGAGCCCGCTCCGCTTGCGGTGGAAACCGGGCTTAATACTCGCTCGCTCCGCTCCGCCGCGCCGCGCCGCCTCGCTCCGCGTCAATGGACAAGCACCCTTATTTTCAACAAATCACATCTAAACACAGTAAATTTTATTTTTTTTGAACAAACAAAAAAGTGTAAGAAGAATAATAGCAAGAGTTTTATTAACCTCCTTTTTGAAGTCGGTTACCTAATATAAAAAGATAGTTGATATATAATATCAACAGGAATTATGTATTTATCAAAACTCGTCGATAACGTCCAATCTGGATCTCATATCTCATATACTCTTTGTAATATGGCCGTTTTTTGATATAAAAATATTTTTCTTTTAAAAATTAATATAAAATTGTTTCCGAAGTTGAAAATTATACTAATGATACCTTTACATTTACGTCTGTTTGTAGAATTGTTTATGCAATAACGCAATGCACATGAAGGCATATTTTATCAAAAAAATCAATAGATTAAACACATGAAGTTCTGGCCAGTGCTCTCCATCGACTATGTATGTAAGTCCCGGTTCGCGGACCGGAACGAATCACTGACGAAGTTTGTTTGAAGTGACTTCTCTAGTACGTTAGTGTTAGTACATTTAACTCAATTCATGAAAGTATGGAAGCCGGCCCGATAAACAAAAATGTACACATAAGTAAATAAAAGAAAATACATCGATTTAAAATTTACTATACATTTATTTTAATTATAATAGTTATTAATAGTAGGTAGTTAGATAGTAAAAATTCAATTTTAGATAAAAATTGATTATTTACTATCGTTTTTGTTCAAAACAATGGATAAATGTTAGGTAGGTTTAACGAAATCGGTTGCTCTGCCTAATTTTGTAAAAAAAATAACTGTAAAAAAAAACAAAAAAACGGGTGAGATAGAATTCACTCTACGGGAGCTTACTACTATGTCAAGGTAGGAACCCCCGATAGATAAAGGTGAGTGTAGGAATATGAAAATAATAGATTTACTACATTTATTATGTTATGGCAAACTTTAGTATTTCCTAATATTCGTCCTAATAATTCGTCGCCTAATATTAGTGACTTGACAATATATACAAAATGTATAGTCCACACATTTCTTTTTATATTATTATTTTTATTGGTTTTTCTTTCTCAATATAAATCCCATCTTCAAATATGTTTAATTTAGTGATAGGTACTTAGATTAAATAGTATTATTGAGAGGGTTACAATGATTTTAATGCAAGACAGTTAACCTCTTGCAGAGGTGAAATATGGCCCCCATACCAATCATCGTGGCCACATTATAGTCCCGCTAATAATGCCCTTTACGTGTTTATAAAATTTTGGATTTGTGATTTGTAGAGTAGAGGTTCCATAAAATGGTTTTATTTGTGAGACTATTTTCCAAATGTACATGAAGTGCAGTATGATTAATAACAGCGACATCTGTTGGCGGGGCAGCGCGGCGGGTACACGATGCACTGGTCCATACAGTACACGTCCGCACCCTCGCGCCCCTCCAGCTCGCCCGCCGCCTCGCATACTTGTCTGAAAATAAATACGGGCAATTGTATTAATGCCATCACCCGCAATATCGTTCGTGATATTCTTTCCCTAGTATATTCCTGTGACAAGACATGATATGATAAAGGTCGAACGTGCAATATACTTTAATATCACATTATTTGGCTTATCGCATGACCAGCATGCATGGTCATGCTGGTGCTTTGTCGTGGTGCGTTTTAACGCAATTAAACTTGAGATAAGTATATTATGTAGTGTTATAAAAAATATAATATGAGCCACTCATCTCACTGAAGATATCAGTACAGTGAGGAGGATTAGGCGTAATCACCAGGCTTGCATGCGGGTTGGTGATCTCAAACCCGAGCCATGTTTGAAAAATAAAAAACATGTATTCGCTCGACCTGGGAATTGAATCCGAGTCCTCAGTCTTGGCAGGCGAGTGCACACTAGACCACCGAGGCGTATTAGCACGTATTTATCTATATCTATATCTATACTTATATACTTACTAGCTGCGCCCTGCGGTTTCACCCGCGTTGTACCCGTTCCCGCGGGAATTTCGGGATGAAAAATAGATGTTGGCCGATTCTCAGACCTACTCAATATGCTCACAAAATTTCATGAGAATCGGTCAAGCCGTTTCGGAGGAGTACGCGAACGAACACTGTGACACTAGAATTTTATATATAAGACTAGCAGCGCCCCGCGGTTTTACCCGCGTTGTGCCCGTTCCCGTAGGAAATCCGGGATAAAATGTAGCCTATAGCCTTCCTCGATAAATAGACTATCTAACAGTGAAAGAATTATTCAAATCGGTTCAGTAGTTTCTGAGATTAGCGCGTTTAAACAAACAAACAAACAAACAAACAAACAAACAAACAAACAAAACAAACTCTTCAGCTTTATAATATTAGTATAGATAATAAAACTAGAGAGGTCAATTCTGTCCAATGAATATACATATATTGAAAATGAATATTGGACGATGAATGGTGATCGATACTGATGCCAAAAATGCAATCAGTAAATGTTTTGTCCGTCTGTCTGTCTGTCTGTCTGTCTATATGTGCACGCATGGGTCAAGTCCATACTCCTGGGCAGGTTATAGGCTATATAACATAACGCTAAGACCCATAGGAGCTGAGCAGTGACGATAAATTTGAAGCAAGTCGGATGAAAATGTGCACTTTCGAGCTAATACTTCATGTGGTATGGTAAGACTAATATCGACAGATTGTACTCACGGACACGTGCAGAGCGCCTCGGGGCAGTTGGGCGGGTAGCGCAGGCAGTTGGTCTGGCACCAGGTCTGCATGCCCGGCAGCCGCAGGAAGCTGGGCGTCGGCACGCACACTTGGTCCCTGCGAGACACGACACACCATTACTACAAGCACTGGGAGTATGCACAAATATCATTACACCACTCACTTCGAATCTGTAAACTGATGTATCTATCTATTCTAATATCTACTCTTTGTCTGGTTTCCATCGCCCTGTGGTCTTCAATGTCTTCTTTATTTATGTGATAACATTGCATTACTTCCCGTTATAACAACATTTACGAATACTATGAGTTAGTCACATGTCTAATTAATTACACAGTAATTAAGAGGCTGACAACACCTAATTTGTTGAAATCGATGTTATTCAGGCAGGTTTTAAGAAAAACTATTTGTTGGCTGGCATATCAACTGGCATATCAAAAAATATATGTGTTAATATTCATCGTATTTCAAAGACCGTGGACAGACTCGATACATAATTTGACGAAATCGGCTCGACAGAAAATAATTGCAAAGATTGGTCTTAAAATCATCATTAAACGGTTCTATGTCTTTATTTTTTTGACGTATGGGTTGTGGTATGGGTCTGCAATTAAAACACGAATTCATCATATTCATACCTAAACCGCTAACGAGTCATATTTCAGAAATAATCCACACTTTATTTTATTCAATAATTTGTTATAATTTTCTTGTAAAACCTGGTCGCCCAATACAGTAACAGTAAGAGACTGTGGTGATAGTGCGCCCTCGTTTACTCCGATACAAGTAGACAGCGTGCGCCGACGTGCGTTTTGTTTGGTGTTGACAGCGTCTTAACAGTTTTACTTATATACAGTGTTATTTACACAAGTTGTCACACATCACCAACCAAGGGATGGATGGATGGATGGATATCTATACATTGGGTTCCTCGAGGGGGTATGAGGAATACTAAGGGCTCGTTACTGGAGAAATGAGGTTGTTTTGTTAAACACAGATTACAATTTTTCTAAGAATTAAGGGTAAAAACTAATAAATTATTAACACAGGTACAGTTTGAAAGATTATTCACAATATAGTCGGGCTACTCCGCTCCAGTATTAATTTTATACTTAAGTACTCGTTTATATAAAGTCCAACTCCAAGTATACATAATAGATAGTAGTTTTTTACACAAAACGTACTACAGTGAGCGGCCCGACCTGAGACTAGCAGACACGAATGTACACAAGTGCGGCCGGCCACCCCCACACCACCGAGACAAACACACAGTACCTAATGAGCGGCCGCGCTACGTCATCTGAGGCCTCGCTCAGATCGTTGCTGCAAGAGAAGTCACACACGGTCAGTCACGGTCAACGCAAACAAACAAACAAACAACAATAATCCAACGCGTTACCTAACAACGTACGAAGCCAATCTGTGGAGGTAATTTTCTTCTCTGAAATGTCAAGCAGTGAGGTGAGATGACAAATACAAATACTATAAGTATAATAAGGTGCAGTGAATAAAACATGGATAAGTGAAAAACATTGCTATGTGATTTTCTAAAGGTGCTACAGGTTGCCCCCAAGGATTCAAGTAGGTACACGAGAGGCACGCATCAGCGGTAATATGGAGGCAACTGCTACTGTTACCGTTGTATTATAGCTCTCTAATAAGGTGAAGTCAATCTTTGAATAATGCAATCATGGAATCCACAGACATGAAATACAAAATTTTAGGTGACAAAACATAACACAGAACAGAGCAGTGTAACACAAAGTCGCGTGTGTATTGTGAGTGTGTGTGTGTGTGTGGTACCTGACGACGAGCGGGTAGACGTTCTTGGGCATGTTGAAGTCCCGGTAGTAGAGCAGGAAGGGGTAGTCGCGCGCGAGGTCGCCGGCGAAGGCGGGCGGCAGGCCGCCCGTGCTGGTCACCACGCTCACGTCCGCGCAGTTGCGGAACGTCTCCGAGCGCCCGCACCCCACCGCCTCCGTGCCATTCGGGCAGATGCCCCACATGTTGCCTGACACCCACGTAATGTTAGCTTTCATAATAAAATGCATTTTACAAAATAACTAAACGTGTATCAGTACCTATCGGATTACATTTTAGCTCCACCCACTGAAAACATATATCAAAATATCCATAACTGTCCCATAAATAATTATTATGAAAACATTACTGTAAATGTTTCGGTAGCCCCGACATATCTCGCATTCGAAACGATACAATAATATTTTAATGTGTCATAAATATCATTAAAACTTGCAAAAGATGATTTATAATGGGTTAATGGCTTCTTTTATTATCGTCGAAATGTATAAATTATATTTTTTATTTACATTCTTTCTCAAAACGTTTTGGTCTGATAGATGTTGCCAGTTTCGTTTTAAATGTTAATGAGGTGCGAGTCATGGAGATGCCTTTAGATCGGTGTAAGCAGCTGGCTACAATTAGGCAGTTTTCTGTCGAATTACTGCAGCTGTTAAGTACCTGTGTAGTAGGTCCACTGCAGCACGCACTGCGTGCAGGTGACATAGGGCGGCAGGCGCACGCGGTACCGGAACGTCTCCTTCTTGGCGGTGTCCAGCGGGATCAGGAACCGGTCCTCGCGCGTCTCCGAGATGTACAGCGGAAACCTGGACAAGAAGCAAGTTTGATAGAACGTTAAGCCTCGTTTCGATAATGCGTGGCAAACCGTCTAAGATTAGCTTGCGCGGAATCTGGTCAGAACATTGACACGCTTTATTTTACGTCGACTTCTAGCCCAGTTGAGTGATGAAGTTACCTGTCGAAGCACTCCTGCGTGGCCTCCTGCTTGGGGTTGTTATTGGGACACAGCTTCATCACGAACGTTCCCAAGTGGTTCGCCGTCAGCTCCACTTCCACTTCTATTTCCTGTAGTCAAGAGTTAGTAACGATGTAGACCACATAGAGGACGAAATATTTACTTGAGAGATAAAGCGATAAGCGAAGTGGGTTAAGCACGGTAGGACTGACCTAGGTTTAAGTTTGTGATACCTAGTTATAATATTTAGTATTCCTATCCACAGCAGGATGTTGGAGTGTAGGGTTTCTTCTGAGCCGAAGTTAGTAAGTTAAGTAGGATCGACACAGACTCTAGACTTGTCAAGTCGTTTTTCACCAGTCTAACATTGGCACAAATCTTTAGCCAAGTCAATAGTCTAACATCTTACATATCTGGTCTAAAGACGGACTCACTGCCGCTCGCAGACACGCCCATTAAATCGACACTTAACTACATGAAGTAATGTTTCACACATTACATGTTGAAATCACTTATTAAGTACAGGCGTTAAGTCTAAGACTAAGGTCTGGGCAGGCTTTTAGCGTTTGGTGTTGTGTTCCTCTGCATGGCGGACCGACCTGCCCGACGCTGTAGTGGCGCGTGACGATGCCCTTGCCGTACATGCCGCCCGCCTCGTGCGGCCGCGGCGTCGTCAGGTGGTGCGCGTCGCCGCAGACGCCGCACCGACCCTCGTTCTGCTCCCATTGAACTACACACACAGTACATTTGTAAAAAACACTATTGGGAAGACGTAAGATAGACGCTGGATCATTGTAATCATTTGAATTGGACCAACACAAACAATACAAAATAGAACCTACCCACATTTTCAAGAGGTTTATACAACTATTATAAATGCGAAAGATTGTGAGGATGTATGTATGTGTGTTACTCTTTCACGCAAAAACTACTGGACGGATTGGGATGACATTTTAGAGTAATAGGTATAGGTTTTACATCATTTTATCGCGTAATTCCCGCGGGAACGGTTACAACGCGGGTGAAACCGCGGGCAGCGGCTAGTATGCCATAATTAAACAACAACATGGTATTAAACTGGCCATTTAAAAGATACCGTTACAAAAGCAGTATCACAAGAAATCAATTGAACAATACAACTATGGGTAAGTACTATTGCTAATCAATTTGGACGGCGATTGAGCTCCGAACAATGGGTTCAGGCGAGGTGAGGATGAATAGCAGCCGGACGTCGAACCGCGCGGCGATGCGCGGGCCATTAGCGGATCGGTCGGAGAGAAAAAACATAGCTCATAATAACAGGGTAATAGCGCGAGTTGGGAATGCGAAGAAAAACACGGATAATATTGACGCGGAGAACATCACTTTGATAATATTAAATATTACTCGCGACTCCATGTGGGGTTTTTGCAGAAGTAAATAACGTATATTACTAACTTTGTACAACTATCATCAGTCATCTTCTATTCATGTCACCGTATCTAACGCTATCGGTATCGCCACAGTAGTTAATTTTGTAGACTTTATGTGCGCGGCCTCTCGACTCTACAGGCCTCGTAAAGGTATGCGTATCAGGTGCAGTGTGTCTTACCGGCGTACCCCCCGCAGAAGAGCTCGTTGTCGTTGTAGTTGACGGGGTTGGGGAAGCCGAAGCGCCACATGGAGTTGCGCGCGGGCGGGTCCATCAGCCGCCCGTGGCCCTCCGCGCCGCGCCGCGCGCTGCCCAGCATCTACACACCACACTCACATCACTTTAAATGATACTCTATTACAGTAGTCCGAAGATCTACCTGCATACGTGAAACGTGACACAAATAAATAAAATAAATGTATCCGGACAAATTGACACACGGTTTATTAGACCCAAACTAAGCCCTATGCTTGTATTGTGGAATCTACTCGTAAGTAAGATTAGTGCTTAAGCCGTGTACAGTGAGTTTGTTCGTAGCCTTTGGCTATCAACTATCAAGGCATAAGACTTACTTGTAATAAGAATATCCAGTACGTCAGGAACGAAGTTCTGCTGGACTTGTAGCGCCTCATCTCCATCTGAGAACAAACAATGATTTTCTTTTAAAAGCTATTGTGAACTCTTAATAAGATAGTGCTTTGACCCGCAAGCCTAAAACAATAAAGAAGTAAATGAGGGTTAAACCTAAATAAAACAAAGTTTTATTCGAACATGAATGGCAGAGCTAACGGTTATTGTTGAAACTCGATCCTCCATTCAAGTATTTCGCTAACAGACCGTCGGGAATGCGCAGCTTCGTAAAGCTTGATGTTATCAGCGAGACGTTATCGTTCCGCTTAATGACTCTCCAATATTTATACAACAAAAAGTTAAATATATTTTTACTTGAATAAACTGACCACCTGGTTTTTGTGCTCATATCAATTACCATTTTCCTTTCATAATAATTTATTTTATAGCTTAAACCTACTTAACTAGATTATTTCTTCGATAGCTTCAAAAATAATAGCATAGATAAATGAAACACCGGAAAATATTAACCGAGTTGGACAAATTGAAACATAAATTATAAACAAATTGTCGATGACAAAAACGTAAATATCTTTAACACATCACGGACCTCGTTTTGTTAACTACGTTTATAAATCATTTGCATTGAATGGATAATTTAAGCCGGTGGTAATTTGTTAAAATATTAACTTTAAGTGTTATGAAATAAGTTTTACATTTAGGTGGCAAATCACACTCGACTCGCCGTACAAATTACAAGTATGGACCGAAAAAAAAACGTACAAACATAAAAATAAACGCGAATGAATACATTTCTTAGAAGCGATGTCGTCTCGTGTGGGAAAAGTTAATCATCGGGGAAAAATAACATGTTACCAAACTTAGGTCCGTAGAACCTCTCATCTAATTAACGATATTGTTCGCCAGGTTCGCGGACCGGTAAAGTTAATGATATCAAGTTCATTAAACTCGATAGAGGTGTGAGGAGTAAATGACTGCGTGGTTGTCACAGAGCGCGGCGGTGGGCGGCGAGGCCCTCGGCCTTGACAGAGTCATCATCGACACGAGAGGTCACTGCCAACCAACTATCGCAAACGAACTCTATGACTTATAACAAGAAATACATGCAAAAAAACGAATAAAGGTTTAATTTTGGCAGCCCTAGACTGCTGAGTCAGGCATCGGAGTTCCCGGGTGCATTAGTTGAATAGCTTTGCGGTTTCGTTTTTGCGCGATATATTATTACTCATAAGATATTCGTAGGTACTAAGTGTTAAGGTGTTCGGCGAAACTCCGATTATAAGGTAAGATTGTGAACTGAAACTGCCTTAAAATGCTAAGGAAAAAGAGCGAATTATGGAGTTCTGATTATTTAGCATTTATATAGCATTATTTAACTTCGTTCAATCTGGTAATTAAGTAAATAATAACAGGTAAAACTTTACATGAAATTATAACCTTAACTCCTTAACACTTCACTTTCATATCAGATTATTAATAAAAAGGAACAAAAAAGCACAAGTATTGATCACCCATGTTGTGCCATCCTACTAATATTATAAATGCGAAAGTTTGTATGTATGGATGTATGGATGTATGGATGTTTGTTACTCTTTCACGCAAAAACTACTGAACGGATTTGGATGAAACTCTACAGTAATGTAGGTTATACATCAGAATAACACATGGGATATATTTTATCCCGAAATTCCCGCGGGAACGGGAACAAAGCGGGTAACACCGCGGGGCGCGGCTAGTAATTTAATAAACAATTATGTTGCGTGTGAGAGACAGCGAGCTGTCGAATAAATATAAATACTTTCCTCAACTAGCGTATTATTATAAAACAATCAGTAATAATAAAGATGTCATTTCAAGTAATATCAAAATTACGATATCATTGCACTTTGCAGCGACGACATTTACGAGCACCGCGCCGCCAGATAAAAAGCAAAATATTCAGTAATGGAAGGCGCACACGGATGTTTTGATTCCTGTCACAGAGTTGTCTATTAATAAATTATTACATAATACACATAATAAAAGGTTTATATAAAACATTTAGTTAGGAGTTCCAAAGAGCCTAAGTTTAACAAAAATATATTTTTAATACCACCTTCATTAAAGTTTTTATATTAATAGTTATTTTTAAGAGAATACGGTAAAAATAAATAAAAACAAGTGAAGCTCAAAGCTATCACAATAAATAAGGGCGGGGACGATTTGAAGTGACGTCGAGGTGCAGAAACGTGTAGCTGTCACGCATTAAGGAGCTTACAGATAATAATTGCGGCCTGTGAAGAGGATCGACTTTATACAGGGGGCTCTGAAGTACAGTGATTATATTGACTTGTACTTTATAATTGGCAGAATTAAGAACTATTTTATTAGCATGATGTAGAATATAATGTCCAGTGGATAAGTTAAAGAAATGATCGGTAAATTATGTAATTATATATGAGATTCCTTTGTTTTAATTTTCATTAATGCCCGTACTCAGAGACGTCGAATGCTTCCTCAGTAGAGATTTAATTACTGATTTTGACATGTGATGTATAAAATTATATCAAATAATTATGTGTCGATTTAAGCTTAATAATAATAAGCGGTCTCTGAGTGCGGCGGTAAGTGTTTAAAAAACAAAAGGGCTAACATAATTTAATCGCGATATATTCCTCTCTTGGTTACCATATCTGTGTTTATCGTTAATTAGTTGATAAATCCGCGGACATAATTCCGCTTATCAAACTGAGTGTAGAGTGGAGCGGACAGCTCGATCGGTGCCCGACTGAATGTCAGGGCCGGCGGGCGGCGCGGCGCGGCCGGGCGCCTGTCGGAAACTACGCGCAGGCGCACCTCACACAATACGTTTCAGGCGGGCCCGCCGCGGATGCGAGCTCGTGGGAGAATAAATCGAACCATATTGTTTTCCTTGTAGTTAACGCATCCCAATAAGGCTTTCCTTGATATTTACTAAAAGTTGTTGTTAACGCAGCGCTCGCTCCGTGAAAAATATCTAAAGGTCGACAAACAACCAGACTATTAATATGCGGTATCACACTAACACTCCAACTCATCTCAAAGCTCATTTATAAATAACATCTCAACAAGCCCGCACGTCAGTAATGCGCTAATTAGCCGTATAAGCAAACACCTTTACAATGAAACAAAATCGAAAACTTGAATGAGTCCTAAAATGGTGTGCATTATCATTGCTATAGCGAGGAAAATTAACACGGCGCTTTTTACGGGGTAATGGAGGCAATTAATGAAGTGCGGACCACGGGCCGGCGGGCCGGGGCGGAGGCGGCGCGGGGAGCGCGCGGCGGGCGCATCATCAGGTGATTGAATACGCGGGTCATTATAATTATCTGTCAATATTTATACATGAAAGAGCATCGTTTTTAAATTATGAGAGTAATAAAATTATGTTTTTATTTTTGACAGTTTCCACAACCACCATAAATGTTGTGGCAGAACTGTGACTTTTACTTTATACAAACTCACAAATGTTGATGAATATAGCTTCTTTAAAGGATGCGTCGCTAATTATCATGTTAAAGGTGCGTGTGACTGCCGGGTGAACGGTCATACAAATATAAGTAACTATGCAAATATGGTGTAATTCAGTATAATTTATTCAGCAGCACTCGAGTACTCGAGGGCTCTTTGTACAACTCTTACAACTGAACTTTTGAGTCTTATTTGCATATCGATTTAAAATAAAGTATCACTCTCTAGTGAGTTAATAATATCGTCGGCAAGTAGCAATTTGCATGTCGCTATTTATCAGCAGTGGTCATTATAATTGATACATTTGAAGGCGCGGGCTGGGTCTGTCCGTTACGCGTCCGCTTGGGCGGCCGTCAACTATAAACGTTTACACAAGTTGTTTTGGTCCAAGTTGCGAGAGGCGACAGTTACTCGTACCTGTATAACATGCCATATATGAATGCCAAGGGCCAAGCCTAGGCGAAGTATTATACGAGGTGGTTCGGTAATACTCCGTCATAGACATCCCGTGATCCGCCCGACTGCGTTGATTTGTAGAGTCCACTGCGGGGACAGGTACTTAGGGACAGTGCATACATAGTAGAAGTAATAACGAGCGGTATTTATGTCCCTGCGGCGGCCGCCCTTGACATTCTTGACATGCGCGCGCATGCGCACACCGCACCACACCTCCAGCCCATAGGGCCTCGTCCCGACACTACAGGACACTCGGTGTTCGTTACATAACTCTTTGGACACTTACTGAACTCTCAAACATTATTGAACTATATTTTATCAAGAACATATCATGAATGAATTGCCCATCCTTTGTTTTGTATCTCCAAAGTCGTTAACTTTTCGAAAGTCGGTTAACAACAATCATGAATTAATTATAAGTAATCAATTCAGCCATAAAATCGTAAATGGCGTCGAAGTTCACCGGGTACCGCTATACATTTAGATTTCGTTCTATCACGTGTCTATTGTATTCAGTTTAAGGTTTATTATATTGGTATGTTAATTAATACATTATAATTAATTTACTGGTACAATGGAATTCCCTCTTCTTTCATTTGTTTGTAAATAAAGTAGAGGTAAGAGCAGGTTGACACTGGTTAGGTTCAGAAGACATCAACGCGCTCCCCGGACTCGGTGCTCACGAAGTGGACCGAGCGGAGCGCGTTGATGTCTTTCGTATCGAATCAAACGACTGCCAAGACATAATTATCATTTTTCGCTTCTATCACAGGTATTATCCAGACATACGTAATTATATGAAACATGAGTTTGTATAGGTGACCAGTAGATCGGGAGAACTAGTTCCTCTAAATATAAACGGCGAGAATGCGGAAACCAATCAAAGTCCGCGATTATTTTTTCTCTCTCTGACATTTCGCTACGCGTCACAAAAACTGGAGCACTTGTTACAAGCATAACATTGACATCTCAACGTCATATGAATATAATATCAACAGATCACGCGGCCTCCCACATGGTGCCATTCTTGTCCATTTTATTATCACTATATGTATTCGTACGTTCTCATTTATTTAGGGTTTTAATGAATGTTTTATTCACTTGGTTTTCTTTAAGACTTGTTAATTATTTTAACACCTCTTAATGAAATTGTTTGCGGATAAACCACAAAATCTCAACAAAAGTTGTACTGTTCTACAAAGTTCTGACAAATCTCAAAATTTACTAAAAAATATATTAAATCTTTAAAAAGATTGTTCAAAACACGGAGCTCTTTATGTTCAAATATTTTAAATACACAAAATATGTTTAAAAACAAATCGTGAGCAATTATTTGTGCATAAAACCAGAAATTCGGGTAATGTTATGTTGATGACACTTTAGAAATATATTTATTAACAGAAAATTGAGGATCAAACGACCTCATTTCGGAAATAATTCCAACGCAGTATCACTTTTTCTTGCAAATTTTAATACATAGTCCGGGCTGGGGCTCTGAGCGCAATATTTTATCCTTTTTTTACCAAAAATGTCATGGCATTGTAGAATATGTATTTTAAAAACAGTTATTGACCCCAATCTGCAAAAACATTTTAAATCTCAAACGCGAATATTTAAAGAATAAAAATGAAATGCGACACTAAATAACTAAACTTTATTTGCTTCCAAATATTATCTGAGATATTATCCGACAACTCCGACAACCGGCAGATTTACATCAAGATTCTATTAAAACTTATCTTCAATATTAATCTTCATTAAGTGTATCAACATCAATATTCCATTTTATAATACTTTTATTCCAGTTTGTCTTTCCTGAATCACGCGCTCAACCGGTGGTTGCAGGCTCCTATTCGCTTACTTAACGCAGAAAGCGAGTGTACAATTTATATAGTTAATATAGTTAAGTCAATCTTAAAACTTACTTTTACTGTACTCGTATAATGGTCTAAGCAAACTATAATGCGTTTTCACTAAATTTTCATGGAGTAAAAGTCGGTCAGCTGTATAACGAGTCTGTTATGAAAAAGCAATATATAAGTACAGTCCTGAGCAGAAGTACACAACCTTTCAACTTCTTTCATTAAAACAACGCATTAAAATTAACGACTTCAAGTCATTAAAGTAATATATTTGATAGTTATGTGTAACCTTCTGAATACAAGATATTGTTCAGTATGTTTGTGCTGGCGTGTGTACGGAGCTCATTGTAAACCAAATGTTGTATCTGGCGGAGACATTGCCAATAGAGACTCCGCGCTGGACGGCGCGCGGCGCGCGGCGTAGGCGCGGCGGCCGGGGCGTTACATCACTGATCTCATCGACTACATACAGATGTCACTCTGTGATAAGAATAACATTACCACTCAAAGGAATGGAAATTAACAACTTTACTAACGGCTTGCAAAAACACTGTTTCAGAGCAACTACTCGTATATCGATGTTTCAATTAAATTTATCTAAAATCGAAAACAATACACGTTTTACCACCTTTAGCCTTTAGCTGTGCCTTTAGTGTTAATTTACTCGCCATAAACAATAAGCGATAAATGTTCGAGTGTTTATCAATAAGCAAAGATTGTATCGCGTCCGGGGAGAACTCGTTTAGTATTCTGTGGTTATGAAATAAGGGTTATTATTGTTTGCGTGTCGGACGGATGTCGAGCGGGTGGCTGTGGTCACAACCTGTCGGAGGGTGTAACGTATCGCGCCCTCGTGAATGGAACACATATATTTACATTAACTACCGAACGTGGCCTTGGGAAAAAGGTCATTAAGCAAAATTACTTTTTCATGTTACTCGCTTTTTATCTGTATAATGAGAATTTAGTAGTTTCCTGTAAACAGGACATTACACAGCACTGGGTCGATACTCTTAAACCACGTTGAAGTATGCGTATGTGATGCCGATTCACTTCTCTTATAATTATGATACATATTTAAAGTTTGTCTTTGTGCTTTAATATCTCGTGTATTTGTTAAAGATGCCGGTTGAGGTCTGATAATAAAAACAAAACCACAGACATCCTAATAATTAAGTTAACCTTTGTGCGACGCTCGCACGAACACCGTTTGATTTAGGGTCGTTGTAAACGGACTAATTTGTGTTTCTAACAAAACACACTAAGTTTATGACATGTAATGTGAACTGCTAATAAAATTAACAACACAAATAAATAAACATATCTCGTTACCAGACATTATTTTGTTGACTATTTTGTAGGATATTACAGATGTTATTGTAACACTCTTGTTTTCATGAATCAAGGTTACTGAAAAAAATGAAGAGAAGGCGCAATATGACACAAGATAAAATATTCCACTACGACAATTATCCTTGTTTCTCAATACGTAAGCCAAATAAGACACTGATCCCCTTAGTATATAATGGAAATAAATAAAATTAAAATACTTTATTATATTTGATATTCGATATTAAACACAAAACGACTTAGTTCCAACCATAAAAACTAATGAACTTTATCGAGAATCAATACAAAAACATTTCGGACAAAAAATATATATAGCGAACATAATGTAATAAATGTTTATGAGTGTTACACCGATTGACTTTAGTAACCATTATTAAGTCCGTGATTTAGTCCATTGTTTGAACTCATAAAAAAGTTAAGCTCCAAATCTATTTTTTGTATGCTCGTAGTTAAATATCTTAGTGCCAATCTTCATGTCATGTTGTATCTACAATTGGTTTATCTTAATGTGTGACTATAAGCACGAATAATCTGTTTCCAATTCGAATTGAGTGGCATCCAAAAGCTTCGGCGTCCGAATAAGGCGTGATACAATTTGATGTAAATGATGTGCGGTGAGGTGAGGCCGCGCTGGCCGCGTCGTGACGCGCTTGACGCCGCCGGGCCGCTTCCGTCACGTTTCAGACACGCGGTAATGTCAAACAACTCATATCAAATACCATATTTCACTTTTACAAATGAGCCGTTAAGGTTCAAGTCCGAAGCACTCAAAGTTTATTTTAAGTTACAAATACTTCGAGTTGCACAATTGACTGAAACCAATATTTCATTGTGCACTTCCTGAAACTGCGCCTTTGTTTACCAAAATAGATTTAAGTTGACTGCACTCGATGATTGTCTACTTGTTTATGATTTCTAA
Organism: Cyclophora albipunctata; assembly: GCA_963082685.1. Lineage (NCBI taxonomy): Eukaryota > Metazoa > Arthropoda > Insecta > Lepidoptera > Geometridae > Cyclophora > Cyclophora albipunctata. Next base: position 11,895,295 of record OY720117.1, on the reverse strand, counting down.
AATGGTCTTCAAATACTTAAACGTCGTGTTTTAGAAGTTTATGTAAATACGTATTATCTAAATATTGATTTAACTAATCGTGGCGGCGCTCGGTTGTTCACCTCGCTGCTCGTTCGTTTACGAGACATGCGTCATTGTATAATTATGCTCTTCTGTAAGTTATTGCTATGTAAATCGACACCTTCTCTGTCAATATTTGAATTTAAGTGACTTATGGTATTTTTATTGTTTTATTCCAAAACTGTTCGCCAAACCTGAATAAAACAATTACTAACGCTGGAAGCTCTTCAGCGCGGGAGAACGTTCAATTCGAGTTTGTTCAAACGTGATTGACATTTAATGTCATTACAATGTTTCGTGACAAACTCAGGTGACAAAGTACGTACATCGATATTTTACAGTAAGATAGTTTGCTATAAATAACTTTTCCTACTATTTCTAAAAGCTATCGAATGAATATGAATTTGATTGCTGGTTATTGATACTCGTAAATAGGTTGTTGTCGGTTGTCTCCCTCTTCCAGTGCCACCTACAGTTGTAATAGAAATGTCAAACTGAACACAATCACCCGTCAGTTACACATCGACCCTGACATTACAAACATATGTTGTTGTCGTAGTTGTGGTCGTTCTTGTTAGCTGTTCCTCGTAAGTAATTACATATACATATGTAATCTGTAGCGGTGCCGTGTGTCGGCGCGGCGTGACAGAGTCCACATGGCATTAGCTCTTACGCAACGCTACAGGATGCCCTGAACAATGGGGGAGCTGTACTTCAAGTCATCGCGGAGGTGGTTGGTGTTTGTGAGGTGTTATATACATACATACATGAAGTTGTTGATAACTCCGCATTTTTGACTCATGGGATAAAGGGTATTGAAATGTAAACTTATTTCAATTTCCAACAGCTGTTTATAGGCGATAAAATACATAAATATGTATGTATGTACTATAGATACAGTAATGATACCTAAAATATAGGTAAATAAATAAATAAATAAATATAGGTAGGCAATGAACTTGAATGTCTCGAGGTGATCTACTTATAAAGGTCACCAGCTTTGTGGTGATTAAAATAATACGCGGCTATGAACCGAAACTCGTTCAAATTCATATGATAAATTGGATCAATTTAATTTGTTTTATCTTCAAATAAAAATAAAAAGTGAATAACTTAAGTTTATGTTAATAAATGCTCGTTAGATCGATAGCTGATTATTAGTGTTAAATACAATTAATTATCCCTAATAATTAATTTGGCCTGTGATCATCGAGCGCGCGGCGGCCTCTCCGAGAGATGTGTAACACTATTATTATGTAGACTCGATAATAGTTTCTATTGTTAATTACTTTGAAACTTAAATGTCGTATTAACCTAATCTAATGAACAAATTTTATCATTTAGGGTCGATAAAGGCATTAAGAAACAATTAACAAACATCTTATTACTGACTACTAATTGAAATGACTTCATTGAATAGAAATGTCCAATGTATTAATATATTCAGTGGTTTCGGTCGGCTTTCAATTTAAGTCACGGATCAGTTGATTTTATTCACCATATGGAATTGTAATAGGCGGATCGATGACCTCCGGCGGTTCATTATAATAATGTATTGATCAACTGATGTAATTCAGCTTGTTAAGGAATACCATTTAAAGACTTTTATGATAGAACATTTTTAAATTTCTCGACTTCACACAGTTACTTCACTTTAGTTGACTTATTGTGTCCACACGTTAAGAAGTGTAATACTTCTGTGTTCTGTAATGGTTATGTCATAAAGAACTAATTCGGAAGCCCCTGCCCCGTGTAGTACAGCCCTGTACCCCAAACGACATTACGTTGACATTGGTTCCGAAGTAAGGCGGAGGTGTAAAGAGAGTGGCATTCAACGCGCGAGCATCACGAAGGCGATCCTCAAAAAGTATCGGATCACCATTCACCGAGTAAAGTTCAGCCATTGTCTTACGAGAAGTCTGATTTATAGAGCCGGCTATAACTCGCGCAGTGGGCAACGCCCGGACACATTTTATCGATACTGATATCAATATATCCAACATCGATGTTTACTTGTACCTGCCCCTGGTTCGCATTAAAATAATTTAAACAAAATTAACACAATTGTTTGTCGATATTTATGACTACATGTGATTGTACGTAAACAACGAGTTCATTATTCACAACAGTTATTGAAACCAGCTGGTCTCGCTATATGCGCCTCGGAATAGAATACTCGATAACATTTTGATTGAAACAATACTAAAAAGCGGCCAAGTGCGAATCCGACTCGCCTATGAAGGGTTCCGTCAGCATCCCGTTGCAGCAAATAACATAATATAAAACTTCTTCTTGTAGTTAAAATATTTGAGTTGATTGAATGAAAGGTAAATTGCTGTTTACGATTTAAGATGTATTAAATAATAGTAGTTTATGCAACTGTCATATAAAGAAGGGTAATAAAACACGAGTGTAAGTTTATGAAACGAGCGCAGCGAGTTTCATAATAGTAACGAGTGTTTTAATACCCGTGTTATATGCAGTTGCATACACTACTTTATCTTCACTAATGCAATTAATCAAACAAAATTTTAAAAACAAAACACATTGCGAAACATTAAATTCACGCGTACGTGTATTGTCACAGTGAACTTGCCGCCATTAAAATCTAACCAATGAGAGCGCAGCTGCGCGTAGGGCCAATCAGGAGCGAGCGAGATCTTACCAAAGAGTTTTGTGTATGTAGTTTCGACGAAGTTTTCACGTATAACCCGACTGTTTTCAAAAGCCAGCCTAATATCAAAATTCTATACAACTAGTATGAGGATTTTGACATAAGGCTCGCCAGGTTAATTGGTCGCGTTATAATGATGTTATAATGAGATTTTACGATATCGATGTGGATATTATAACATCATGTGCAATTGCTTAAATTGAGTGTTTTAGTTGCCTGCGCTATAACAGTAGTAATTATAAGTCAAGTATTGGAAACATAAGTAGAATGTTACAACATTAGTGTAGATAAAACTAATTACTAGATCTCCTTCAAACCAATTTTCGGTGGAAGTTTGCATGGTAATGTACATCATATATATTTTTTAGTTTAATCAGTCTCTTATTTCACAGGGGGGTATTTTACCACTTTGGAAGTTTCTAACGCAAACTATTCAGTTTGAGTTTCAGTTGTCAGGGGAACCACCAAAATTAATTGGTTTTTTTCGTATTTTTGTGTGAAAATCTTAATGTGGTTCACAGAATACATCTATTTCAGTATAGGCCATAAGGCCTATACTGAAATTTACTTTTTTCCGACACTATAAAGTGTCGGAAAAAAGTGGCTGTGACATACGGACGGACAGACAGATAGACAAGCAGGCATGCCAATCTATAAGGGTTCCGTTTTTTGCCATTTGGCTAATGAAACCCAAAAAACATCCATTTTCCATTACTTACATATATGTTTCATCAATACCATATTGACTGGTCGGTGATCACATCCCCTATTACAACAAAAAGGTACCTTCACTCGGCAATGAGAAGTGAAATTAATGAGATGGTCTCTTTAGTCAATGGACTCGAGAGATTAATTCATAAGAATACCTCGCGCCCTACATGGCGCACGGAAAATATTAATCACAATATGTCCGTACGTCTACAACAAACAATACCTATATAATTAATGCAGCAAGAAGTAGGTAACTATGTCCGTCTGTCTGTCGCCAAAGAAAGCAGCTTAACCATGGAACATCATTACTACATTTTATGACTTATCACTGGTTTTTACTGCTTAACAATCTTACTATACTATACAATAAATTAATTTACAGATAGCCCGCAGTGACACCTCTCGCTACCAAACGAAGTGAAATTGAAAGTTCCTGATAATATAATGACAGTGTAATCTGATAACGGAGCGGGCCGGGTCCGTACGAGTGCATGTAACCACTACCATTTAGTCGTCCGTCCCGCCGGGACGTGCGCTACATTAATCATCGCCTTGTATTGAGTAAGCGTCGCGGTCGTGGATTCAATGATTACCCATCGAATATTTGCCCCTTGTCAATGTGGAATGCAACTTTTAATGCTTTTGTATATAAATCAAATGTTCTATTTGCATTAGTCTTTATTAAAACCATATTTATACCAAAATAGGGAAAGTCAAGGTAAACGAGAGAATAATACTTGATTGATCTATGAAACGCGAATGCTTAACATTTTAAAAATAAAATAAATTGTCATTTGATATTTTGTTTTTGTTATCCGCGCGCTCTTTTGTTTATGAACTGATACAATCTAGTTTCGATGGATTTTATGATAATTGTTACAAGATGTCAGTTGTCCCATAAAACGTAATTATAATAGTGTTTTATAATCCATGATCTCGTTAAAAGAAAGATTTTATTATTTTTCACTTCACAATTCATAAAGTATAGTCAGGCTAAGCCGCGGAGACAACGCATTATTTACAGGAGGTACACTAAGTACAGTACAAACCTGAAACAACTCGGGAGGTACCTCGGGAGGAGGAGGTTTACGGTGAAACGATAAATTGTTCAAATTAAACAATAAGTACTGCGTTTAAAAACATTGTTAATCTGAGCTTACTAACCGAAAGGTTAACAAGGAATTAATTAATCCGCGATCGGCCAATTAATGAGTCGATCAACTTGACGATATGTTTACAACAACCGTTTTTACGAGGATTTCGTGAGCGATGAGAGATCATTAATGTCTCTCTTCCTATTTGGTAGTCTCGGGGAAATTATCAAGTATGTATAATGTTATCGAGCAGCGCGCCCCGGGCGCCGGGTGCCGGCTGACCGGCGACCGGCCGGCTGACGGGCGCGAGGTCGTGTCGAGGACGTAGCTATAGGTTAACTTCAGTTTTTAGGAAATATATTGGACACTAATTGAGATACCAAATCGTAAATCATTCATTCAATTTTGAATCACTTAGAGCTCACTAGAATCTCAATCTATTCTCGCAAACATTTTTTGCCTTTAATTACTTCAATCCATTAAAACAGTAATAAATTAAAACGTCAACAGTCCTGCATGTTTTATTTATCAAGAAAATGTTGATTAAAATGTAAAAATTGATTGGGTTGGTAATTCCAAATAATCATATCTACTTCAAAGTATTCGTAAGAGCGCAGCTGAAAGCTTCCGTTCACAAACATACGAGTGCACGAGTGGTTTAAATGTCGATACGCCTAACTGAAAAACATACATGACATGAGTTTTAATAAACATGTTATGAAATAATAAATCTGTCCAGTCAGAGCACCTCCTCAGTTTTTATTGCACATAATTTCGCTGAACTATTTCATAAACGTAAAACAATTAAAGTAGAGCCTCCGAGAATGTCCCGCCGTTACTTACATGATCATTTTCAACTCATATATTATATACTTTACGGATTTTTTGTCCACATTGTTAACGAAAAGGTCAAAATAGAAACGAAACCAAAATGTATCAACTCGTATGTTTACAAGATGCCTTCAAAAACGAGCACGTTTCAACCTTATGTCCAAGGATTAAGGACTATCAAATAGACAATATGGAGTAGGTATGTAATAAGTGGAAGGCAGTGGAGCCACATTCAGTTGAAGGAAACTATTTTAAATGTATTAAAGCTATGTAAATGAAACGCGATACGTTAACCTGTTTCGAAATTTTTCATTACACCAGAAACATTCCTTGATCGTTTAAGGAAACTTGTGCGAAGAAGAAAGATGGGATGATCTTTTATATATCAAACCAACAACAGGGCGGCGGCGAGCGCTTCCAGGGTTACGATTACGTGCCGCTATGCAATGGCCGACTGAAATCGCACCAAACTTTAAACTTGAATTGAATTGCTCCTGGACAGAACAAGGATATATTTTACGATTCATGCTGTTTTTTCCCTTTGGGTTATCGAAGAGAGATAAATAAAACATGTCGATGGTCATCGACACCATGTTACGCAGTCGCAAGTACGAGTATAAAGTATAAGGTAAATACTGCGATGATTGGAGCACTGCCTTGACGGGAGCAGAATCGTTTGCAGAATAATAAAGAAAACATTACGGGCTTTGGGTTTTTTACCTTTTGTCATTCATTAGGCAACCGGCAGCATAGCAGCTAACATGAACATGTTGGATAGTTTTTATTGATCGCTTGGTTTTAATTGCTACTTGATATAAATAAGAACAAATTGAAGAACAGTTAGTAAGCCGATACTCATAATAGAATACCGATGCCTGTGGGATTTAATTGTTTTATAACGCATTACTTGACACTAATCTCAGGTTAGAATGTAATTATGTATTTCCGTCGCCAGATAGTCTGGTGGTTAAAATCTCCAATTCTACGAATGTCATGGAAGTTATAAATTAATATTATAAATATAATTTGCATGACAAGTGAGCCAGGTGTGACCGAGTAACGACCGTTACTCCTAATGCTCGGCGAACGCATTCTGTGCCGTATCTGAGGTTACGGGGCTAACGAGCGCAGGACACCACAAATAAACTTTAATTATTAAATATAATCCTCCTTTAAATTCAAAATATTACGGTACGATTATACGGGTATTCAACCTGAGTACTTAATAATACTGATACAGCTTACTTAACTAATTAAAGATAAAACGTAAAAGGCCTCTCACTTGACATCTATCGGTACGGTTCATAGACTTAACTTAAATACAAGGTAACCTAAAAAAAAAACTACAATTTGTAAATTCTTCTATGTCGTTGATATTTAACCTAAGTAGGTACGTGCCTCAAATACAGGAAATAATACGAGTATACCTAGTGATATGTTTTACAAGTGTAATAAACATTGATGGCTTTGAGCTTTTCATCAATAACTGTCAGATATCAATACATATGAAATATTACATGTAAATCTAATGTTCTAATAGATCATCGAGGACCGAATTAATTTGCATTTGATTGTGAATATTAAATACTTAGGTGTTTTTTAAAACACCTACCTATATATGTACTATCAAGCCATGTCAAATAAAATCTTGATATATTCGTTATTTGGAATATTTTGGTAATACATTTTAGATCCTAGAGATTACAGGAACATTTGTGCGATCAGATCCAGGGACGTTTACCTAGTGTAGTACCTTATACGATGGATATACGAGGGGAGGTCAAAAAGTTCGCGGAATGAGAGGGAAGGAGGGTGAAATTAGACAATCTATTATTTTTCCTTTTCAATATATTCTTCCTTAAGCCTAATACATTTTTCAGTTCTCTCATATAAGTTTGTTTTTACCTTTAAAAAAAATGTTTTCTCAAGGACTTCAAAATAAGCGAAAATTGCCGACTTCACTTCGTCGTCGTTAGAAAACTTTTTTCCTAGAAGATTTTTTTCAGGTTTAGGAATAAATTATAGTCGGAGGGAGCCAGGTCTGGCCTATAGGGTGGGTGGTTTAAAGTTTCGTAGCCACATTTTAGCAAGGCAGCCATTGCAACATGGCTCTTGTGAAGAGGCGCGTCGTCATGCAGAAGCAGTACTCCTTTTGTCCATTTTCTCCTCCTTTTTCTTTGACTGCATCTTTTATTTTTTCTAGAAGTGTTGCGTAGTATTCTTTTGTGATGTTGAGACCTTTTTCTTTGTAATCAATCAACAATATCCCCTCTGAATCCCAGAAAACCGTGGCCGTAATCTTTCCGGCCGATTGTGACACCTTAAACTTCTTAGGGGGTGCTGCGCCCTTTTCATGCCATTGCATGGACTCCTGTTTCAATTCAGGCTCTTAATGATGAACCCAAGTTTCATCTCAAGTAACAATCCGGTTCAAAAAGTCTTCTTTATTGTCGCTACAGAGGCGCAAAAACTCGCGGGAGCGCTCAACGCGCTGCTGTTTTTGAATCGCTGAAAGGATTCTTGGCTCCCATCTTTCACTAACCTTAGACATGCCAAGATGGTCGTGGAGGATATTCAAAATGATTATAGATGATACTCCGACTATTTCTGCGAGTTGTTTCTTCTTTAGTCGAGTATCTCAAAGAACAAGTTTTTCGACTTTTTCGACAATGTCTGAGGACGAGGCCTCCCCGAGCGGTGATCGCCTTCGATTGAGTCTCCAACTTGCTTGAAAAGACTAAACCACTTGTAAATCGTGGTTTTTCCAGGACAAGAGCCCCTGTCAACAGATAACATTTATTCCATAATGATTTGAGGGTTTTCCTTGTTTGGTATGAATCTTTTATCACGGCGCGAAGCTCAATTTTATCCATAGTTGACGTTTTCTTCCAGATTGACTTGCTAATAGAGTGATAACTAATATGTTAATGGCTCGATTTACCTAGAACTTGGTATTTATACCTATTTTGAGTGCCTGAAAAATATGAGGTAAAAAATAATTGCCCCGCCCCCCTGTAACCCTTTCATTCCGCGAACTTTTTGACCTCCCCTCGTAGTACGTCCTTGAGTCCGTTCCTATTAAATAACTCAGATATTAAGCAACTCAGAGATAGCATGACCTAGCGATATATTTTTATATTTTTTTATTTGACTACTCGCGTAAAAGGTCAACGGTCAATAAATTACAATAGAATACTTATGGAAGAATTCTCTGATCAATAAAGTGTTTTACTTATTTAATATGAATTGATTCCAATGGCCCACCTTTCTTTAAATATATGTTATTATTTTCATTGATATTGATTTAAGTTATCCACAGAAAGCGCGCGCTTCCGGGAAGAGAAAAACTTGTGTCGCTTTCCAATCTGACTCCGTGCTCATAACTAGTCTATATCATGTTGTTTGTGCCATTTTGAAAGGCTCCAATATTAATAAGTTCCCACACGCCGGGCCCTGCACAGGTATCGCGGCGCAAAACAAATAAAAATACTGAGTGGAATTTAATGTTATTTAGCAAAATGTCAGCTACAGGTTTGACACAATATTCCGAGATCGTGTTCTCTACTAATCTATAGATACGTTCCGCCGGCCAGTCTTATAATAATAATCTACACTCATATTGAAGCTCGACATTTTTCGCGCGATAACTACAACGAACGAATTTCGTATCCTAACCGACTCGATTTCAAAGAAAACGATTTTCCATTGTAATACTTAACTGTTCTTTCCTATATTTGGGATAGAAAAGTTACGTATTACAAGCAAGTCAAAGCACATAACTACTATCGGAATATGATGCTGGCGTTTATTTTGTTGTATTGTAAAGATGAAGTCGTTGTTCGATTGTTTTATTTTAACCAATAATTAGCGGGAAGTGGAATTTAATTTCATGATTGTTCAAAAGTAGAAATAAATATGGACGCATGTCGGTAATAACTTCGAGTCTGTAATCAATGTGATACTTAAAAATGCCTGCCTACTTGATTATTACTAATTAAATGCAAAGTAGAGAGTACTGTACCTGCATCAGATGAAAACTATTAACTACCATGAAAACTGTTTAAGACCGGTAACGTTTACTGGACGGCAATAAATCGGGAAATTATAATATTCACCCACCGGTTACTTTTCAATTCAACAATAATTGCATAGATCGTAATAAGAAGGTCCAATGCTTTTAACCACAGCGCATTAAGGTCTTCGAAGCGAATTGTCTGCAAATAAGTCTCTTTATAAGTTGAATCATAACCGAGTCCCTTAATAAGCTGAATGTGCATAGCATTGATGGGGATGCATTGAACCAAAATAATAGTTATGTAATAAAATTTTCACGAATTTTAACAAAAATATTTGTTAGCAGATGGGCCACTCACCTCGTATGAACAAATCTCGCGCCGAAGAAAATCCCGAAACACAGGCACGTGGGCGCACACAACGTCCAACACCGAGGAAAAGAACAAATGAAAAACTACTGTAAGTATATTCCGGCGGCGCGCGAGCTCGCAGAAATGTGTCAGTGGCGCGGAGTGGCGGCCTAGGCCCGCCGTGCTGCGAATGACAATGTGGACGAGACCGAAATCGATTTTTCGAAATTTTAGGAGCGGTAGTGTCGTGCGGAGGCGAGGATCTGAATGGCGCGGCCGCGGCGCGCGCGCACTCTACGCCCGCCGCCCGCAGGACACCGACTTTATACATTGACTTTGTCACAAAACAAACACCTAACTGTACTCCGATTTGATTGTGCCATATATGCTTCATATTAATACATCGTGAAACAACACAATGTGTTGTTAATTGATTGGAACAAAAACAAAGTGAATCACCAAATATGTAGATACTATGTCCTTTCCTAATAATGTACAAAGATAACGTAGGTAACGTTGTAAAATTTTCATTATTTTCCTAACTAGCGCCCCGCGGTTTTACCCTCATTGTGCTCTTGCCCGTGGGAATTTCGGTATAAAAAATAGATCCCGTTGAATGTGGGTATCCATAACAGCCTCCGTGGTCTTGTGGTTGAGCGCCCGGCTCACGATCCGGAGGTTCCGGGTTCGATTCCCGGTGAGGATATCTCACAAAAATCTCTTTGTGAGACTATCCTCAGTTTGGTTAGGGCATTGCAGGCTGAACCACCTGATTGCCCGAAAAGTAAGATGATTCCGTGCTTCGGAGGGCACGTTAAGCCGTCGGTCCCGGTTACTTTCTACGGATAGTAGTGGTTACATGAGCCATGTCAGAGGCCTTTGGCGGCTCAATAACTCTGACACCAGGATTGGTCTGGTTGACCATCCACTCGATGAAGAAGTAGGTATCCATTACAAAAATTACAAAAATTCGGATCGGACTAGTAATTCCCGAGCACGACTCGACCGACACGACAAGAGCATTAGCACGAACATACAGACAAACAATATTACAAATTTAATAATATAACTTAGTATAGACCTCTTTATAATATTAGTATAGAAGTATCCATAGATAGAAAAACCTCTTAATGAATGTCCCTGTATCATCTCTAGTCAGCTAAAAGCTTGTACCTAGCTACTAATCAATACTTAGGTGAGCATTACATCGATACCTATCTAGTACTCATCTCGAGTTGTTTACTTACAGGATACCTAGATAGATGTGGACAACACACTCTGCCCCTACAGTCGTTAATCTTTAAAACTGGTAGATTCGATAGATCCTAAGGTGACAAAACAACACTGAATATTCCATATTATTGTAAAACTTGATCGACTAGAAAGTCGAGATGACACGAGAACGCATCACTGCAAGTACTTGGGCGGCTAAACAAACAACACTATATTAATTATACAGTCTTGCGAGAGTTTGTGTGTCCGCCGAGTCAAAGTCCAGCAAACGAGAAAGCATTGTTTTAAGAATCGACATGAAACATTACCGCGTCATGTTTCAATAGAAGGCTGGCGATACGACCTTCACGAAATGTTTAATACAATAATGCAATAACAGCTGAAAGAATGCTTTTACGCTGCCATTGTTACGCATTCGCATTACACGAAGACGCTGATTTGTCTCAGTACTGCCGTTACTAATCGCCCGAGCAACGCTACACGAAGCTTTTTCAAAACGCCAGACTCGGGTAGTATAGGTGCTAGAATGCCTACAACCTTATGACCACAATACAAGTAGTCAGAGGTCAATAAATAAGAGCAACGACTACATAAATCTGTTGATAACGATCCCCGAATTTTGCGTGTTTTGCCTCGAGTCACGAGCGACGAGCGGGGATCTGACTAGTTATAGAACCACGTTCGTATTATCTAAACAAACTATACCTTTGTTTTATTTAACCTTTCGAATGATAAAATATTGAGAAATATTTAAATAATTTTCTACGCAGTTTAATAAAACTCATCATTTAATAAATATTATAAATCGATTATTTAAATATTAACCTAGTGGCCGGGAATGGCGGGTACATTGGAGTTAGCACAAGTGACAAGTGTTGCGCAATTTCGAAATATTGTTACACATTATTGTTTTATTATGGGTATTCATCATTGAAAATGAGTATAATGATGTTATTTGTCGGAAACGTACTTGAACCATTGAGTTATGTTAGTACATATAACTCAATGACTTGAACTCATTATATTGCATATCTTCGTGTGCGTGACACCAGCAGGAAAAGTTGTGCTAGACAGATTTTAGTCTGATGAATAATTAGTGCGCTATCTCCTGTAAATGTGCGTGAAGTAAAAAATTTGTGCGAATTACCATTTCGGAAATAAACAGAAAAAACTAACCCTGCTGGTGTCACGCTGCTCCAGCAGGAAGATTTTGGAACTAATGATCGGAGGGGTAAGTGTTGTATATCAGCGGATAGCTTATATTGGTGCCTAATTGTGCGCAAAAAATGAAATTTGTGCGACTCATGGTTTTAGAGATATTGAGTTTCCTGCTGGAGTCACGTTTTGATAAAACCTGTATCTCGGAAACTATTGAGGGTACGACCTTGGTTTAAACATATTTATGTAGCTCTTAATTTGTGCGAATTTGTGAAAGAATAAAATTATCAAAAATATTTCCAGGATAAGAGTAATCATGAATCGTAGAAATCAGGAAAAAACCTCCTAGCGCGTTAATTAGAGTATTTAAAAGCCCACTAAAGATGGTTTTTAGGTCGCCTTGTTATTGCTAACAACATTCTTAATTTTCAGGAAGGTACATAAGCGCATTTTGAAATTATAACACTTTTACTGAAGTCGTATTGAAATTGACTTTGCAAGAAAACCACTCAACCAAAGATATGTAGGTATACATACAAAATTAGTGCGCATTTAGAATAACACAACCTGAAAATTTCAGCATCCTAGGTTTAGTATTTATCCAGATATAAACAAAAACAAAAATGGCCTTAATTACTAGGTAACCCAACCAATTTCAACAGTCGCAAAAAAGCGAGCGCTTCATACAAGCAATGACATACATAAATGGGCAGTCTTATACCGAATATTTTGGACAGTCGCGCAGACAACGGTTAATGTACTTTTATAATTTTATAATAATATTTATAATAATATTTATAATTTTATAATAATCACATTTCGTAGGGGACTATTTTCTTGTATTTTATGCCTGCTATGGGATTACATAATAGACGTATTACCGATTGGAATAATTATTATTTTGATCATGAGTACTTGCTTTGTAAGATCCCGTGGAAATTTAGTGAGGATTCAACTATAGGGGAATTGGATGGAATGTTACAAGATATGCCAAATATCTTGTCTCCCCCAATTTTATCCATTTCGCCTTTCGCCACTTCTTCCCATTATTATTGAAAGAAATAATAATTAATACACTTGAACCTCGATAAGCATTGTGAGCGCCATTGTCCGACAAAATATTCGGTATAAGACTGCCCATTTATGTATGTCATTGCTTGTATGAAGCGCTCGCTTTTTTGCGACTGTTGAAATTGGTTGGGTTACCTAGTAATTAAGGCCATTTTCGTTTTTGTTTATATCTGGATAAATACTAAACCTAGGATGCTGAAATTTTCAGGTTGTGTTATTCTAAATGCGCACTAATTTTGTATGTATACCTACATATCTTTGGTTGAGTGGTTTTCTTGCAAAGTCAATTTCAATACGACTTCAGTAAAAGTGTTATAATTTCAAAATGCGCTTATGTACCTTCCTGAAAATTAAGAATGTTGTTAGCAATAACAAGGCGACCTAAAAACCATCTTTAGTGGGCTTTTAAATACTCTAATTAACGCGCTAGGAGGTTTTTTCCTGATTTCTACGATTCATGATTACTCTTATCCTGGAAATATTTTTGATAATTTTATTCTTTCACAAATTCGCACAAATTAAGAGCTACATAAATATGTTTAAACCAAGGTCGTACCCTCAATAGTTTCCGAGATACAGGTTTTATCAAAACGTGACTCCAGCAGGAAACTCAATATCTCTAAAACCATGAGTCGCACAAATTTCATTTTTTGCGCACAATTAGGCACCAATATAAGCTATCCGCTGATATACAACACTTACCCCTCCGATCATTAGTTCAAAAATCTTCCTGCTGGAGCAGCGTGACACCAGCAGGGTTAGTTTTTTCTGTTTATTTCCGAAATGGTAATTCGCACAAATTTTTTACTTCACGCACATTTACAGGAGATAGCGCACTAATTATTCATCAGACTAAAATCTGTCTAGCACAACTTTTCCTGCTGGTGTCACGCACACCATATCTTCTTCGAATACTATAAGAGGTTTTGTTCTAGTATAGTAAGGGTGGGTTGTTTCAGTCGGTTATCATAACATAAGCTCGCGTTCTTTAATAACTTAGCTGACAGTCTGTTGGTTATTGGGGCGGCCGGCAGGTTTTTTTAATTACCTTACATCCCTTGTGCATTCTTTACTTGTAGTTTTTCAGATTGCAAATCCGCTAAAAATATACGTTTTAACTAAAAGTTATTCATAATGTACGTTTTTAATTCCAGTAACATTTAACATATGGTCATAAGTTACCCCGGGTAACTTAATTTAACGTCAAAATTAATAAACTCATAAAAAGTATTATTAAAGTGTACCCTGTACCTTGAGCCGCGCGAACTAATTATGCAAATGAGATTGAAACGTGAAAACATTAAAAAGAGGAGCGGACCACTCTAGCGGGCCGGCGCCGCGGCGTCACCGCGCCCTCACCGCGCCGTCACCGCGCCGTTCGTGGCAGAGCTCCGCCTTCCAAGTGATGTCATTATGCGATGATATACATTGTATGTAACCTTTTCATTTAATACTCACTTTTAGGGCTCTTTACATTTAGGCTCTTGTAGTGTCATATCGAGCGACGAGAAAATGTTTGATCGTTTCGATTGATTTTCATACAAAGAGCCTGCAGGACTAAAATTGTGTAAATGGAAATAGCCAGTCGAGGGAGCCAGGACGCGGGCTCTTTCAATTTACACAATTTTAGTCGTCCTGCCTATAACAAAGATAGAGAGACAGCCGTCAACTGAACCCAGGACACGCTCAGCTCTGGTGAATGCTCACGCAGTCTCTTCAAAGGTAAATCGAATAATACCATAAAATAATCTTATAATACATATAATTCAAGATCTCGTCTTCAATATCATTTACTTACAATGTAAAACATATTTTAATATTTACACATTTGTCTCTTCTTAACAAATTTCATAAAAAACATCACAAAAGTAGTCAATATAAAGTTGACTATTGAAATACGTGAAATACGTACAGTACGATTTGATCATTATTTACAATTTACAAAAATACTGCTATGTAATAACCGTTGCGTGGTTGTTAATCATTTCATCATTATATAAATCATAGAACCCTGTCAAAATAAACGATTATAATTCTATGCGGAATAATAAGTCACACATCGAAGTATAGAAAGGTTGGAATAGTCGAAAACAAAATGAGAAATTCATTCGGACAATACAAAATAAATATGCCATGAGAAAGATCGGTGTTAAATAATTATTTATTATACTTTAAATAAAATAGGACGGTATCGCGTTATAATATCCTAATAATATTATAAATGCGAAATTTTGTGAGGATGGACGTATGATGGATGGATGGGTGTATGTATGTATGTTTGTTTCTCTTTCACGCAAAATCTACAGAACGGATTTGGATGAAACTTTACAGTAATATAGGTTATACATCAAAATAACATATGGGATACATTTTATCCCGAAATACGTTATATATTCTAACGCGATACAATACATATTCATATAGTATAATAAGTGCAAATCGCGTGAGTTCAAAAGTATATTATATAATGATATTGTAAAGTGAACTGGTGTACAAACCAATGGGGAAATGTACTGTATAGGTCATTAAATTGAAGTTATCATGTCATCATCAGATTCATCCTATACAGAGGCGCATTACCAACACAAAATAGTCTCGGAACGAAGTCTGATACATAAATGCATACATTTACAATCTCAATTATATTATTAGCATTACATTATTATTTATTTACACTTTTAACTACAGATCATAAATTAAGACCCTGTTTTTAGCTTGATAAAGTTTATTATGCATTGCGATTTCAGTTTTTTGGTTTATGTTTGATGTAAGTGATCGATACAATTCCAATTGGTTTTAGATTACGAATTGTTTTTGTAGTCTGGGTAAGTGTCGAATAAAATTGTTTAGTTAAATGAAATATAGTGGCAAGTTATTATAAAGCATTGTTGCATTAGTGTTATCTTTCCATTTCAATTTGGAAAATAATTTGGTATGTACTGTACATTTTTACAATCGTAAATGGACCTTAACTTCATTGGGTAGAGTTCAGATTTCATTTATTTTGAGGCAGAATCCCATAATGTTCTTGCCAATCCATTAAGATGACGTCACGTCACGGTGATATAATCTTTGTGCACATTCCGTTGACTGCAAGATCCTCGTTTCATTCTTCAAGTGTCCACATTTACACATCTAGCGTATGCTCTACTGCGTTCACTCGCACAAACAATATATAACACTATGTACAAGGGCGTAAGGCTTAGATTACGAGGCCCGTCTCTTTAACGTCACTTTGCCCCTCGCGAGCTGCGACACGTATATCCTGATCCTTTCTAGGTTCGTTTTCTTAACCCATATCTGGAAATATACAATCATATTAGTATTCAACAAAAGTTCATGTAATTAATTTACACAAATAGTTTTTTAATGTGAAAGGCTTCTACTCCGCTACAGTAAGACTGGACTGTGACTGGGCGGTGTTGTATGTGTGTGTAGTGTGTGTGTACTGACCGCGTCGTCGGTGATGGCGTGTATGTGCCCCGAGAGGCGCGGTGTAGTGTGTGTGTACTGACCGCGTCGTCGGTGATGGCGTGTATGTGCCCCGAGAGGCGCGGTGTAGTGTGTGTGTACTGACCGCGTCGTCGGTGATGGCGTGTATGTGCCCCGAGAGGCGCGGTGTAGTGTGTGTGTACTGACCGCGTCGTCGGTGATGGCGTGTATGTGCCCCGAGAGGCGCGGTGTAGTGTGTGTGTACTGACCGCGTCGTCGGTGATGGCGTGTATGTGCCCCGAGAGGCGCGGTGTAGTGTGTGTGTACTGACCGCGTCGTCGGTGATGGCGTGTATGTGCCCCGAGAGGCGCGGTGTAGTGTGTGTACTGACCGCGTCGTCGGTGATGGCGTGTATGTGCCCCGAGAGGCGCGGTGTAGTGTGTGTACTGACCGCGTCGTCGGTGATGGCGTGTATGTGCCCCGAGAGGCGCGGTGTAGTGTGTGTACTGACCGCGTCGTCGGTGATGGCGTGTATGTGCCCCGAGAGGCGCGGTGTAGTGTGTGTACTGACCGCGTCGTCGGTGATGGCGTGTATGTGCCCCGAGAGGCGCGGTGTAGTGTGTGTACTGACCGCGTCGTCGGTGATGGCGTGTATGTGCCCCGAGAGGCGCGGTGTAGTGTGTGTACTGACCGCGTCGTCGGTGATGGCGTGTATGTGCCCCGAGAGGCGCGGTGTAGTGTGTGTACTGACCGCGTCGTCGGTGATGGCGTGTATGTGCCCCGAGAGGCGCGGTGTAGTGTGTGTACTGACCGCGTCGTCGGTGATGGCGTGTATGTGCCCCGAGAGGCGCGGTGTAGTGTGTGTACTGACCGCGTCGTCGGTGATGGCGTGTATGTGCCCCGAGAGGCGCGGTGTAGTGTGTGTACTGACCGCGTCGTCGGTGATGGCGTGTATGTGCCCCGAGAGGCGCGGTGTAGTGTGTGTACTGACCGCGTCGTCGGTGATGGCGTGTATGTGCCCCGAGAGGCGCGGTGTAGTGTGTGTACTGACCGCGTCGTCGGTGATGGCGTGTATGTGCCCCGAGAGGCGCGGTGTAGTGTGTGTACTGACCGCGTCGTCGGTGATGGCGTGTATGTGCCCCGAGAGGCGCGGTGTAGTGTGTGTACTGACCGCGTCGTCGGTGATGGCGTGTATGTGCCCCGAGAGGCGCGGTGTAGTGTGTGTACTGACCGCGTCGTCGGTGATGGCGTGTATGTGCCCCGAGAGGCGCGGTGTAGTGTGTGTACTGACCGCGTCGTCGGTGATGGCGTGTATGTGCCCCGAGAGGCGCGGTGTAGTGTGTGTACTGACCGCGTCGTCGGTGATGGCGTGTATGTGCCCCGAGAGGCGCGGTGTAGTGTGTGTACTGACCGCGTCGTCGGTGATGGCGTGTATGTGCCCCGAGAGGCGCGGTGTAGTGTGTGTACTGACCGCGTCGTCGGTGATGGCGTGTATGTGCCCCGAGAGGCGCGGTGTAGTGTGTGTACTGACCGCGTCGTCGGTGATGGCGTGTATGTGCCCCGAGAGGCGCGGTGTAGTGTGTGTACTGACCGCGTCGTCGGTGATGGCGTGTATGTGCCCCGAGAGGCGCGGTGTAGTGTGTGTACTGACCGCGTCGTCGGTGATGGCGTGTATGTGCCCCGAGAGGCGCGGTGTAGTGTGTGTACTGACCGCGTCGTCGGTGATGGCGTGTATGTGCCCCGAGAGGCGCGGTGTAGTGTGTGTACTGACCGCGTCGTCGGTGATGGCGTGTATGTGCCCCGAGAGGCGCGGTGTAGTGTGTGTACTGACCGCGTCGTCGGTGATGGCGTGTATGTGCCCCGAGAGGCGCGGTGTAGTGTGTGTACTGACCGCGTCGTCGGTGATGGCGTGTATGTGCCCCGAGAGGCGCGGTGTAGTGTGTGTACTGACCGCGTCGTCGGTGATGGCGTGTATGTGCCCCGAGAGGCGCGGTGTAGTGTGTGTACTGACCGCGTCGTCGGTGATGGCGTGTATGTGCCCCGAGAGGCGCGGCAGGTGCGCCCCCTCGACCGCGACGGCCTGCCCGCGGTGGAACCAGCGCCGCTCGTACAGCAGCTTGCCGTCCTCCACGCGCGCCTCCGCCGCGCCGCTCTCGCGCACCGGAGACGAGCCTGCAATCAAGCCACATATGGATATGTCAAGATTGCTTAAGCGTAGTTTAGTCTCGAGTTGTTGCGCGAACATCTCTACGCTCGCTCTAACACGCCACGGGATAATTTTAGGGTAACCTATGCTAAACCGTTGCAATCGCGAATCGAAACCTTCACGAACATTTGAACGAGGCTTGTACAACACATGATATACCAAAAACAACTTAATTACACACTCATTAGTATCTCTGGGGCTCGGGATCGATCTAGCATTACATCATCCTTCAATCAATTGGTGTCTATATTATAAGGGAAGGTAATAAACATATAACTAAGAGTTCGTAGCACACAAGATTGTAACAAATGGCGATAGATAAAAAGAGGATAGTAGAAGGAGTCTCACTGGAGTTGTTGTGTTTCCGGTGCGGGTGGTGGTGGCGCGCGGGGTCGGCGATGGCGCGCAGGTCGGCGTCCACGTCGCGCTCGTCCAGCTGGAACGTCAGCGTGGTGGCGAGCGGCTTGCGCCGCTTCTCGGGCGCCGGCGCCGGCTCGTTGGCGCGCCGCCGCAGGATGCGCTTCATCACCGGCTTCACCTGCCCCGACAAACGATCGTCAGTGTACAGGTACACTTCAACACATTGTGAAACAAGTTAGTGGCAACCAATACAGGACTAGATGACAAAGTTGTTCAATAATGTTTCCTTTCAGTTTGAAAGTGCAGCAAGATGGTTGAACTTTGCAGTACTTTCAATTAAGATTTAAGAGAATTTCTTGAGTGCAACCCTGAAAATTTCATGATCAATCATTTGTAGACAATAAAAAGGACAAGGAAATGAAATATTTTTAAACAGTTCAACTACAGTAGATAAAACTCAACTCCTAGTGATAGAAAACAAGATATTGCCCCAAGTCTTACCTCCATAGAGTCTCCATTGAGCTCCATGCTATGCCGCTCGCTCTCTATCATCTTCCGCTTGTCCTCGAAGTCGTTCAGTAGGTTTTCCCGCAGTTCCACCTTCTTCTCTTCGAACTCTTTCGCCGCTGCCTTCTTCTCGGCGATGTATTCTCTCTCCACTACATCATACATGTGGTCTCTGTGGATAAAAAATAAAGACATTACAACCATTGTTCTCGCAAACATAATGGGTGATTACAAAAAAGTTACATGGTAAAAACATTCCATCCAATCATAAATTTTGATGAGTACTGGTTTGTGCCTGAGTTTACAGATACAAGATTTATAGATCCTCTTTTCTGGGGGCACAGTCAATATATTCCGAAGTAAAATGTAATGAAAGCTTATTTTTCTGTATAATATTTTTCTGTTTCTGTACTGGTTAGTTAAGGTCAAACGAATGTCTATCCTGAAATTCTTGTTAGAATGGGTACCACATGAGAAATGTGTGTCAGTAAAATAACCAAGTAAAAGTAAAGTAATAGCCTGTATCATATTACTGCAGGACACAGGCCCCTCGTTCACTGAGGATATTATTTTTTACTTTGTCTTTCTTACAAAGATACATTTTATTAAGTATTCATACATGTTTAATCATTCCTTTTCTGAAATCATTGCCATTCTGTCTTCCATTTTATGTAGCTATAGCTACTTTTTATCCCAAAATTCTTAAGCTAATAGGAAAATAAATTATTTGAGAACCCTTACAGTTCTAATACACTGCCCTATTAATAAGAGCAAAACTGGCTACTCACTTGTATATCCTATTGAGGCGCAGTCTCTCGTGCAGCTGGTGCTCCAGCCTCTTCACCCGTCGCTGGAACTCAGGGTGGATCCCGTCTTCCAGCTGCTGCAGTTGCTTCTTGAGATTCGACATCTTGTCCTGGTAGATCCTAGAAGTATCACATGCCAACATGAGTATGGTACATCCATACTAATAATTTGAATATGATAATTCTGCTTGATTCATTTTCACAGGTAAAGTGATGGCTGATTTTGATAAGATCTGGAGGCATTTGAATGATGAGAGTCGACCATAGGCTACCTGTTTATCTTGAAATTCCTAATGTCTGTAACTATCGGCAATATCAAGCTATTTTGTTTAATGACCGACCTAGGTAATGTTAGAGTGATATGCAACTTACTGTTCCTTTCTCTCACTCTGAGTCTCCGGGTGGTCTTCATTGTGCGGCACTTCAGTCTCACTCGCCTCTTCAGTGTCTGTAAACATACAACAACAACATTATAGTTTCTTATAACAGTTATTTATGTGTTAAGGTACAGTAAATAGGTTATTATAATATGATTTACTTAAAATTATGAATGGTTATGCGAGACATTGATTTTGGCAAAAACTTGACATTGAAAAAGATATCAGATTAATGAGGCCAAGGTAAAGATGGCCAGAGAGTAAAATAAAATATATTGTATAAATATACATGAAACTATTGGGAATTTCAAAGGAAGTTTTATAATTGAGTTTTAAAGACAAATCAGTTCAAGAGTAAAATAATTGAAATTACACATTATTTTAGTGAAAGTGACACAAAAACACAATTACGTCACGAGCATGCAGCATCCACGAAAGGCGGGAACGAATTCACGACCAACTATCACACCCACGAGCCACCTTGTTGTGATTATGTAACCATTGTTTGGTGTTTATCAGCCAAACGCTATCAGGTAACCTCCAGGACCGGGATTTACAGCGAAAAATGCACAAGATGGTACAAAACTAAGGAGACAAAGATCGTAAACAAAACCTACCTTCGTCGCTGTCGTCGAGCGGCGGCGCTTGCTGCAGCGTGTCCTCCCTGTCCCTGTATTCTTCTATATCGTCGTAGCCATCATCCTCGAAGTCGTACTCGTCTCCCGGGCCCGAATAAGGTGATCCTTGGTACGACATAGTCGAGGCGACGCGTAACAGTTGCATACAGATTGAATGCGCTCACACTCTCAGAAATAAAATCTGAACTCGAATAAAGTTAATCAACGATAGTAGCCTTATACAGCTGAACTCAGTTATCTCACTCATAAAAATATTTTTTTAGTAATTTCACAGCGAAGAAAAACTAAATTGGAGCAATTGAAGCTGTTTTACGTCAAATTCGACTCGACAAAAGCATCATGTTACCCCGGTTAAATTGGATGACTGTCCGAAAAAGTAAGTGGCGCTAGTGTCTACGAATACTTAACGCGAGAAAAAGAGAAAGAAAATAAATAAATTACCATTTCAATTTCACTAGTTTACTATTCAAAGACAATGACAGCAAGCAGCAAGACATAAAAGTGTTGGGAAATTCGAAAAGAGAGAATAATCGACTGTGACATTAATACGTGTCTAGTCGATTTACTACTATTTTAAAGTGTTCCATAATGTAATATCGGAGCGGAGTAGCGGACTGTGTCTGTCTATTGACGCGGAGCGAGACAGCGGAGCGGAGCGAGCGAGTTTAGAAGAGCGGAGTGGCGGACTGCGCAGAACCAGGCCGAGTTCACGCGAGTTCAGTATATGCGAAATATTACGATATATTAATATATTATACTATATTTATTAAGGTCGATAAATATCGTATTTGACATATATATCAAAAGCGTGAGAATCGGGTCCCTGGTCGAAGTTCAGAGGCATACTCCTATCCCCCCCGAACCGAAGCCATTTCCCCGCCGCCTGAAACTAGCTCGCAAATCCCTGTCCACTGCGGCTGAGCGGATATTTTATGCAACGTTATTGGTTAAAAATTTTCCGTTTCTCCACTCCGCTACCTCACTCCGCGTCAATGGACAGACACTCTAAAGGTAATTGTTGGACGATTTTCCAATGATATTATAGTAGAATAACAAATGTGTTTTATGTAATTCCGAGATATACATAATACAATATTGTACTGCATTACTAGCCGTTCTGAGTCCATTCCCGTGCCGTCCGATTTTGGGATAAAAATAAGCTTTTGTACTATTCTAGTCTAGACAAAGTCAAACTGATGTTAATATATGACAAATTCCAAAAACAATTGTTTTCTCAGTAGTACTGACACATTACTCTCAGTATTGTTAATGCATATTCAATAACAACATCAAAATACATCCATCCATCTATCTATTCATTCATGAATTCTCACTTTTGGGTTTATAAACTAAGATATGTACCGATTAATTTTAATAATCGACTTAAACTAAACTATGTACTCGACATTTCAAATACGGCACATACTTACTCTAGAATCTATCTATTGTCTATTGTTATTATTTGACGATTTGACGTCACGCACGTCACGGAGTGGACTGGACGTCATCTTGAATGAGAATTTTTCTACTTTTCTATTTATTTTGCTAAATTAAACACGTTCATATTCTGTGTTTCATCATGTTTATATAATTAAATAAACATATTTGTGATGTACATAGCTTAGTAAAGTGTTAAGTGTATTTAGGGAGTGAAGGTGACGCTAATAAACCGTTGTGTCGGTGATGTAATGTGATTGGGTGGCTTCCTAGTACGGCCCAGTCAGTAGAGTACAATGGAAGAGTCCTCATTCACGATCCCTGCTGACGACAATGGTGATTCCGAACTCGACCCTAGAATACAGGTCAGTGAGTGACAATATCATGTACTGAGTAACCGTTTCAAATAGAGCTTTACATACGCAAAGATGAGTGTCAACTTTGTAGATTACTTCGCCAACGAGCATAATGGATACGATATTCTTTATCAAAACATGAAATACGGACTGATAGCTAGCAAAGAGTTGTCTGAGTATCTCAGAGAGAGATCCAACATAGAAGAGACGAATTCAAAATCTTTAGCCAAATTAGCGAAACAAGCGAACAGTAACTGTGCGCAAGGGACTTTCGCCCCTTTTTGGGGCGTACTCAAATGTTCCGCCGAGAAGTTATCCAACTTGCACCAGCACATGTTCCAGAAGGTGAGTGAACTTGTGAAGGATGTGGCCCGGTATGCAGATGAGCTGCACAAGAAACACAAAGCAGTCAAAGACTCGGAGTCCAACACTCTGGAGGTGGTGCTTCTCATTCAAAACACTAAACAGGCATTGCAGAAAGCCAAGGATGTTTACACCAGCAAATCAGCTGAGTTGGAGAAACTCCGCAAAGATAATGGATCTGCAAAAGATATTGAGAAGGCGGAGGTCAAAATAAAAAAGCTTCATGAAGACTACCGGCAGCTTGCAGAGAAGTACAATTTAGTTAAGCAGGACTTTGAAAAGAAGATGACACAAACTTGTAAACATTTCCAGGATGTTGAGGAAGCACACCTGAAGCAAATGAAACAGTTTGTCAACTCATACGCAGACATCATCCAGAACAACCAAGATCTCATGGGACAGGTGCACAGGGACTTCAAGCACCAGTGCCTTGAACTGACTGTTGAGAAACTGCTAGAACAGTTTCTTATTGAGAAATACAATGCTATTGAAAAGGCTGTTCTAGTTGAGCTCCCCCCTTCATTACCCAAGCCCGGTTCAGCGAATAACTCAATATCTGAAGCAGACCAGATATCTACCGTCTCAAATGGGTCCCACAAACCGCCTCAGCCCACCAAGGCCTCCAAGAAGGAGCCTTCTTTTGCAAGTAAAACTTCAAGGAGAACTACTTCATTACTAAACTTGTTCACTCCTAATTTCCAAAGCAAAGATGAGCCAAGCGGCAGTATTGAAGGTGCCGCTCCATGTTCTGCTCCTTCTAGTCCCAGCGGGACCCCGGCCACCCCGGTAGCACCGGACAAGGATGAAAACATGGGACGTACTACATTAAGGGAGTCAAAATGGTTCCTCAGGAGCAAGAGAACAAAAGCCAAACCTAAAAAATCTAAAAAGAAAAAGGATGAAATATCAGAAAACTCAAATATAGGAGACAAATCTGATTTAGAGGAAAAAGAAGAGGAGGTGCCAACCAAGGAAGATCTGACGAATTCACCAGAAGTAGATGAGGAGGGCTACTGCATCAGGCCAAAGGACGAAAAGGGCAGCGTCTACTCTACATCAGACTCGGACTCGGAAGAAGAGAGAGACAGAAAGATTCATGTCGAAATTAAACCCATTACTAACGGAAGTACACAGATGTCTGCCAGCGTGGACGAGCTGCGGGCCACCGTCGAAAATATATCGCTGTATAAAATCGGCACCGCGAGACGCGGCTCGAACGCCAACACGAGCAAAGCAAGTAGTGACCTGCTAGACTTGAACTTCTTCCAGAGCCCTTCAGCGAGCAACCCTACCTCGCCGCACGGCAACGTCTCCAACCCGTACGCGCCGCTACAGGGCAACCAATCTCATCTACTTGAAAGCCCCACACCTATTTCCAACGCTGACGTCGGTGACCTTTTCTCGGAAGTGGGTGAAATGAATCAAAACAATGTCCGCACGTCGACCCCTACTATAACGTCAATATCACTCCCGCGCCCCCCTTCGCGGCGCTCGGAGGGTGACTTCCGGACCGGCGCCTCATCCGGCTCCCGGGGACCCTCGCCGCTCACCATAGGCATGGCCGACACGATACCGCTGGCGGTAGCTTTCCACGAGATCATTCATTCTTATTTCCGCGGTACTGAAGAGTCTAAATGTCAAGTGAAGATGTCCGGAGACATGATGCTCTCGTTCCCCACCGGTATTGTGGGCGTCCTTGCTAACAATCCGAACCCGGCGAAACTCTGTTTCAGGCTTAAGAACATTCACAGATTAGACAATGTCCTTCCGAACAAACAGCTGATCAGCATAAACACGATGATGTCGACGCGCGACATCACCGTCGTGGACTTCAACATGCCGGCGCTCACGTCGCTCCTCAAGCGGCAGTCCGAGAAGAACCCCACCGCGCAGTACTTCAACGTGGATATACTCAAGTATCAGATCCGGCCGAAGGCGGGGGCGGCGTCGTGCCCGTACCAGCTGGTCGCATACTGGAAGTGTGAGAAGGAGCACACCGACCTGAAGGTGGACTACAAGTACAACCTGCACGCGATGAGCCCGCCCTCGCCGCTGCTCAACGTGTCGGTGTGCGTGCCCATGAGCGGCGGAGTGCGCAACGTGATCGCGATGCCCAAGACCGCCTGGAGCGACGAAAGCCAGCAGGCGCTGTGGCGGCTCACGGAGCTGTCGCAGCACTCGGAAGACCGAGGCGTGGGCTCGCTCAAGGCGCGCTTCGAGCTCAACAAGGGCCCCTCAAGTAAAGGCACCATCTCGGCGCAGTTCAACTGCGAGGGCGCGACGCTCTCGGGCATCGAGTTCGAGCTGATCGGCAGCGGGTACCGGCTGTCGCTCGTCAAGCGGCGCTTCGTCTCCGGGAAATATATTTGTGATAGTGAAGCGCACTGATCCCCCGCCCGTGCCCCGCCCCGCCCCGCCCGCCCCGGTCCCCGCGTTGTTAGACTCCGCTCTGCTTGTCTGGTACCTTGTAGGACTGTTTCCTGTCCACAAATCAAATGTATTCTTATGTCACACAAATATTTCGTCAATTTTCCATTTGTTTAATTGTTAGAAGATAATCTCGTAATAATTTATCTGTATTTGTTGTTTCAGTGAATTACTAACTTATTTTCAGATTTATAGTATTGTGCCATTTACTGTATGTTTTCATAATGTATGATTATTTGCCATTATAGGCTCTTTTAACCAATTGCTGATAGATTAGTTGATGCATCACAATATTATATTTTTCATAATTATTAGGTGTCTCCAAAGTATATCAGAGTTAATGGAACCCCATAATTGAAGTAAGCCAAGCTTTTGGATAAATAGGTAAATGTGTTTGGAATTCTGATCTAACTAATGAATGTAATGGTCATTGGAATCAAATAGTTATACTTAATACATTGGTATTTGATGTGTTGTTAGCTTACAATTCAGAATGTTGTGTTGTGTTTTATCTGTGGGCATCAAATTACTATTATATTTTCCATAAACATTAAAATTACCAAATACCCATAACCATAATTAATTGATGTTATGTAAACATATTTATTTTCATTTCCTAGCTAACTTTATTTCATAGCTAAAATCGACCTTTATTAAGGCCACGCATTATTTTAAGCTGCACATACTTATTTTCATTAAGTATATCATGTTATTTGAACTATTAAATGAATCTCCACTTTCAGTTTTTAAATACTAAATATTGCAGAATTTAAGAATCTCAAAATCATTCGATGACCATGTGTATTATTAAATTGATAATCCTAATAGTATTCCCTATATAAATTACTTGTGTATATATAAGTACTATAAATACTTATTATTCTTGTTTTAAAATAATATTTTTTAATAAAACCACTTTATCGGCCTAAACTAGACTACGATATAGTAACATTGATAAGGTTATTTGCAAACTCCCAATTTGACTGCAATTCTTTTGTTTTACTTTCTTAATTTAGTCCATCGAAAAGTTACATTTGGGGTTGCGTTTTTTAGAGGACGCAATTTTATTTTTTTGATGTGTAGGGGGGGTCAGTGTAAAGCTAAAAACAAGTTTGTGGGGTCGCCACCCTTGTCCCACGGCCGCCATCTTGAAAATAGGGGTTGAAATGGTTTTTACGATATATCTCTTAAACTATTAATTTTTTTTAAAAACATTGTTAACAGTTTTGTTGCAAATTAAATTCTCTACAACTTTGGTCCAGTAACTTTTTGTCGTAGAACTATAAATAAAAAAGTTATAAGCGAAAATGTTCAGAAATTCGAAAAGTAAAAATAAAAGACATAAGGGACATTACAGCTGCTGCTGATCCTAATACCGATCTATCGAAGGTCGTAGTTCGATTAGGTGGGTTCCATTTGCTCATAATATGTCGTTCATAGGTGCGATTGGATATATCATGTCTGGTAGTGGACTCGAGGATATCTTCAAATTAATTTATGCTGAAAACTGTGTACAGCACATAATGTCTGGACATGCTTATGGTAGGGCTGTACGTGCTCATTTATAGTACTATTATCATCCAGAAAATCTCGTTCTTCTTCTGTAAATTCTATTGAATCCATAACTATTTTTGTTACTGATAAATGCACTAGCAAATAAGCACATACAGCCCTACCATAAGCATGTACAGCCCCACCATAAGCATGACATTATGTGCTGTACACAGTTCTCAGCATAACTTAATTTGAAGATATCCTCGAGTCCACTACCAGACATGATATATCCAATCGCACCTATGAACGACATATTATGAGCAAATGGAACCCACCTAATCGAACTACGACCTTCGATAGATCGGTATTAGGATCAGCAGCAGCTGTAATGTCCCTTATGTCTTTTATTTTTACTTTTCAAATTTCTGAACATTTTCGCTTATAACTTTTTTATTTATAGTTCTACGACAAAAAGTTACTGGACCAAAGTTGTAGAGAATTTAATTTGCAACAAAACTGTTAACAATGTTTTTAAAAAACATTAATAGTTTAAGAGATATATCGTAAAAACCATTTCAACCCCTATTTTCAAGATGGCGGCCGTGGGACAAGGGTGGCGACCCCACAAACTTGTTTTTAGCTTTACACTGACCCCCCCTACACATCAAAAAAATAAAATTGCGTCCTCTAAAAAACGCAAGGTTAGGCCTAAAAAATGTAACATTTCGATGGACTAATTGTAAATAATAGATTATGTGTTCTCTCAATGTCATGAGCATAACTATTTTTATCAGTAGTTTTCACGCATTATTTTTGTTTTTTGCTGTGACGAAATACGATATTTGAACTGAGATAACTTGGCAACACATTAATGGTTCTGTTATTACATTTTTCTTGAATAATTTGAGTACCTCTGTCCATTTTAGTTTATGTAATCTTTCTGCAGTCAATGGTCGCGTCTGTCTGAAGCCTGAAATCCTTACCAAAAGGAAAGTATTCATATATTTTTGTTTAAAACTAAACAGTTAACTATAAAGGTCAAACCGCACGTAGATTAACTTGAACCATTCCATTTTATCTTTTAAATGTTGTAATTTTAAGTAAATTATGTATTTTATGTCATAACTGTAAGGTTCTGTCGGCCTTTTCATTGGTAATAATGTGGCATCCAGTCCAGTGAGAGTATTTAAACGTTACATACCTAGTACCCAACTCGGTAATTGACTCTGATCCCAGTTTTATCTTTATTAACATTGCTTGTCGTGTTTTCTGTTGTATTTCAATGTGATTAGTAAAATATGCATGCATAGAGTGACATATAAACTGTTCTGGCCAATACGAGCAGTCCACTGCAATGACGTCACCATATCAATAAAGACTATTGTCGATGATTGACAACATTTCGCAGGCGCGCACGCGCATACCAAGTCATCATAAAAGAAAAAGTGAGCCTAGTTCGACAGAACCTATTATTCGAATTAAGTTGCATAATAAAATATGCTTGTATTAACTAAAACATTATTCATTTAAATTGAATTATAAAATGTATAATGAATGATTATAAAAATAAAAACTGTAAATTGGTAAAAAGTATTTTTCTATAATAAAAAACTTCGCATGTAATCTATTTAGGCATTTTGGAAATAAAATTGTAATTTTAGCATTTACAATGAATGTTTATTATTTGAGTAAACCATCTAGAGTCTAGAGGAGAGATAGTGTGAGTAACGTTTCTTTATTATTCGCTTTGTCTAAGTAGGGACAGGAAACAATCCGAGAGGTACACTAAGATAAAGTTGATAGAGTTTAGTAGCTGATATCGTGTGATACGATGCGAGATGATTCGAGACGCGCGCTCGGTCCGGCCGGTGCGGCGGCGAGGGGCGCGAGTAGTCGATCAGTAAATGTAGCGTAATGTTACGGTAGTGAGTAACTGAGTGATGTGTGAATTGTTTCCGGTCGCTACGTGTTGCTTGTTGTTGCCGCTGGCGTGGCGCGGCGCGCGCGTGCCCTGCGACTGTCTCAAGTATTTCCCCACGTTTCAGGTGGAGCTGGAGAAGCTCAACGCCGCCACCGATGAGATCAACAACCTGGAGCTCGAGCTCGATGTGAGTCATGCTTATTACTAGTTATCATATCTTACTCTCTATTAGAATAGACTATACCTTATACGCAGTACGCACTTGGGCCACACGACTCAACTAAAATAGCCCCCACTATTGGCTGGTAGCCTTCTAGTAACTTTAATTAAAGTACACAAAATCATAAAATGTTTAAAAAAAAACAGCCAAAGATTGCTCAGTAACTACTTATGTGTATCTGTTGCTTCTTATTGTCATTACGTTGAACCGTATTCTACACTGCAGTACTGGTCTAAAACTAAAAGTCAGACTCTACAAATTAGAAATGTTTATAAATGTTTAATGGCCTACTATGTAATGGAAGCCTTAAAGCATTACTTTATCTATCATGATAATAATCTTGATTAACAAAACAATCAAAGACATTAAATATGAACATCGCTATATCGTCTTCATTACTTAAGCAAAAGAAGTAGGTATACGAGTATAATTCCCACACACATTAATACTAAACAAAATATATATATGTACCAAATGTTTCGTATAACCGAGATATTAAAAGAAACTAATGGTCAAAAGAGTAAATACAACCTTACGTACACATAGTCTAATTAATAATGATGTGCTACTTTTGAAGCTAGCCAGTACAGGACAGTATTTTTTAGCTCCCATATTATTATGTTTTCCTTGGAAGATCACAGTTATTCAATATGATTTACTCCAATATTTACCTTCCAAAGCAGCTTATTAAAAGTAAATACATCAGTATTATATTTCCGTCGAGTAGTAATGCGCGTTAGTTACTTGCCTCCTGTTTAATATTAAAATCACGCGGTTTCGTTTATCCACGATTACTTACTGAGTTCGCTACGTTAAGTGGAACCATACGTTTTGATTAACAAGATATCAGACACGTTATAATTACCACCATTTATACTCCTCTTAACTAGGTAGTACTAGACTAGTATTTCTAGAGTCCCTGAGTTTTATAATTTGCTCTAGTCGAAGTCAAAACCAGATATTTATATTCAGTTTTGGCCCCACAGAGGCTCTTTAGAACGTACCACCCATTCGGAAGAACATCAGCAGATCTCTAAAGCAGTTAAATTGCAATATGAACACTTTGGTAGTACATACTAGTTTTATGATCGTCTATGATATTGTAGTAAAATGTTCACTAAATTGATCTGGAACTCCAGGCCCGCGCTCACATGACTACTCAACCCATCGGTTGTTCTCAAGGAATCTAAATGATCGATTCATTGTTGCCCGCGACCTAAATCGTACATTAATCATAATACCAAGGCTCTCGTATCGATCTGAAGATCCACCTTCGAACGAAACATTATATTCTTTTAACAAGAAAATCCGGCTCGCATGTGAAAAATCAAAAGTGGTTTTCCTTGGCTGAGCCTAGTCTCTACTTATTGTACGGATTCGCACAACGTTAATCTTCCTTCCTTTATAATCCGAGGGTTTATTTTTTTGGCAAGTGACCCCTATGCGACACTTGAAGGCCGCACCAAGGCCAGCTTCTGATTTTATCTATATAATAAAACTTCGCACAATCGGGTACTTCATAATGAAGAAAGCCCTAGAACGTAAATAAATTGTGCTGGGTATGTTGTGTACAAGTAAACGCCCAGTAAGTAGTAGGTACGAGTGAACCAGCCGTGTCTCGGCCGATGCCCCTCGCACAATGGGTACCTGAACAAAGCCCTACATGTCCGGCCACTCGCACGCATCGCTCGCGTAACAAGATGAAACAAATCCTGTTACATTACACGCCCCCGACGACGCTGCAATCCGTTAACTCTACTTTACATTTTAACATTACTACGGGTATACTTATACGAACGCAGTTATGTGGTGACTGTGTAGCGTGAATAAACGTTTGTAATGTTACTTGGAGATTAATGTTGTATGGTCAATAAAGAATATTTTATGTAAACCTGCTTATCTCTCGCTACTGGTAGAATAAACTTCAGGCTAGTTCAGAAGTTAGGCTTATTAATGTAAATAGCTAAATGGCTTTCCCTAAGTATGAAATGGTTTCAATTTATGTGCAGGCGTGCCGCTCCCAGGCCACACAAACAAGCCAGGTCAGAGCCCGCGAGGTTACACCCCAAATCCTCAATGTTGTGTCCCGACTCATCCGTCACGCAATGCTAATGTACATTACTTTTAATGAAACACGTGTCTTAGTAATAAGATAACAACATAATATTGTATTTTTGTACGTAAAATATATTGTTTTTCCACAACTGTAGATAAAGTATATGACATACACGACAGATGTGTTTACATCTGTACAAATGGGTAAATAGGACGCGTTTGAGATTAGATAGTATAGCCACTTTAGGCATCAGACAGAGTACTGGCGGCTCGTTTGTAATAACAGATGTTATATAACAATAGATGGAATTGTTAACTAACACGGCCTTTTCTGACTATCCGTGATGTAACAGAAATGCGTGTTTTGAGTCGCTTTTTTAAATTGACTTTCGTTATTTACATCAATTTTCTATGGTTGTAGTTATTTGCCTTTGAATAATTCATACTAAAGTAACCGTTCCCTGCCGTTTGACAAGCGTCGGTCTAAAAATTCCTACACCAGGGCTGGCCACTAACCTACCCGAATTTACTTACAGGCATTGCGTTATAATCGTTGCCACAGTAATTTTGGGATGAAATGTAGCGGTTTGTCATAGGATCTTGAGCCATCTACAATATACTTACATCAACATAGGTTCAGCGTTTATAAATCGTACCAACAGACAGAATTTCGCATTTATTTCTATTTTACTAAGATAAAAAAGCATCGCATGTGTGTTGTGTTGGTATGATAATGCCTGTTGAATTAGAAATGATCAGGTGGAGCGGCGAGGGTCACGTTACGCTAGATTAGGTCAATTGAGTGTCCCCCCTCTCGCACCCCCCCCCCCCATCCCGTACAGTACTACGCAACTTATCTATACTAATATTATAAAGCTGAAGAGTTTGTTTTGTTTGTTTGTTTGTTTGTTTGTTTAAACGCGCTAATCTCAGAAACTACTGAACCGATTTGAATAATTCTTTCACTGTTAGATAGTCTATTTATCGAGGAAGGCTATAGGCTACATTTTATCCCGGATTTCCTACGGGAACGGGCACAACGCGGGTAAGACCGCGGGGCGCTGCTAGTCTATACTAAAATTATAAAGAGATAAAATTTGCAAGTTTGTTTGTTTGTTTGTATGTTCGAGGTAATCTCGGGAATTATCATTAATAATCCTTTTGTAATAGATAGCCACATTCAACGGGAAGGTTATAGGCTATTTTTCATCCCGAAATTCCCACGGGAACGGGTACAACACGGGTAAAACCGCGGGGCGCTGCTAGTTTAATATATTCCTAGTTTCGAATCGGCCTTTAACATCGTTGTGTCTCGATGTCTACAACTAGATAGAGCTTATGCTATACAATATAAGAAAATATCTTCGTAATGAATACACCTATATGTATTACTATTTATAGCTTATGTTTATGTTAAACAAATAAGGGCATCGATAGATTGTTAATTGGTAACTATATATGTATTAATACTGATTTGTTATCACTGTTCAATAATTAATTATGAAATCTAGCGCACTTGGTTAAAGTGAACTCGTGTTCAAAGGTTTCATTCAGCTTACTTCGAGGCAAGACTTGGAAAACTTAATTGTCCTTGATTTTATCAAAGAGCTCATTCCCTAACTATTAGCATTAATTATCAATAAGTATTGAGTTTGCCGATGAGAGTATTGACCTTATTCGGCTAATTGGACGCGATCACGACCTTCCGTGTTTGGTTCCATTATATTTTCAGCCGAGAATGTCACCGGAGGGTCGTCAGTCCCTTTTCCACTTTAAAATAAACCTTTTCAGTGTTCTGTTGTTTGTCGACGTCCCAATTACTGGTATTTGGTGGAAAATTTAATTAGACTGAATACATTTAAATTACCTTATATTTGAATAGCAAACCAGCTTCGTAGAATAAACACATAGGTAAAAATTAAGCACGACTATTGAATTAACAAACTCAATCTTTCTTCCTCTGTCTATCTATACAAAGTTATACGATGTTGACTGATATTGCAGACTTAGTAAGTATGTGGCGGCTTACAAACTGTACTAACCTATTCTATAAGTCGTATAGTGTAATATGAAATGATGGTCGATAAATCGTTCTATAAACTTCTCGGTACCGCGGATATCAAACCAATTTTCAGTAAAACTAGTGCTTTTAATTTTACCTTATTTTTAAACTTACTTAAGAACAAATCTTAGGGCCATCGACAGCAATCAGCTTAGAGATGATTATTTTAAATTAGATATGAATAGACAAGAATTTGGCCTGGTCTATTGCACTGTCATTTGCTCCAAAGATCCTGTACAGTGCAGGATACGGGGCTGTCACTACTAACCTTTATTTACAAGATTACAATCACCACTTTCAGTACGGTGGTACGTTCAAAAGAGCCTCTTTGGGGCCAACACTGAATAAAAATATTTGCCTTGATTCCCCAGGAGTCGATGAAGCGGTTCCACGTGTCCCTGACGGAGACGTCGCGGCGGCTGCAGGCGCTGTCGAAGCGGCTGGGCACGTGCGTGGACCGCTCGCGGCCCTACTACGAGGCGGTCGCCACGGCGACCGCCGCCCGCGCTGACTGCCAGAAGGCCGCTATACAGTTCCAGAGGGCTAGCGGTAATACAGCCTCATGTTTTACTATCTTTGCCCAATGTTTTACCTGCTTTGTTTGTACCCGTTCTTATAGGATTTATAATCGTTTTTTACTGCCTGATCCCTTGGAACTTATGGGATAACACGTAGCCTCACTTGATCTTCATTTAAGACAGACTTTCGCAATTCATTTCAGTACTAGCAGCGTCCCGTGGTTTTGCCTGCGTTGTGCCTCTCACTGTGGAAATTAAATGATAAATGTAGATAATTTGCTCTTGAAAGTGGTTGTCGACTACAACATAAATATTTGAACCTTCTTAAAACGTTCAAATAATCTGAACATCAAGGCAGCCAGTCAGACGTGAAAAGACAGAATTTTCATCGACATTCCCATTATTATAATATCGATATTAAATAAAAGTTTAATAAATCCGAGGTCAAACGAACTGAACGAAACCCTGATATTAAAATGTTATCCGAAACATGTTCTGCAAACTATATTGTAACTCGTAAAACATGAAAGCGCTCCCGTTTGTTATATCCCAAAAGATTTACTAAATCCGGCCGTTCCCGAAATATAAGTGATTTAGTTGCAGTAGTAAAGTTTTATTGCTCTTTGCTCTTCGATATGGAGATGGAACGTCGTCAAGCGCCGCCCCGCCAAGGACCTTCCGCTCCGTTATGTAACGACCTGTAGGAAATCCGGAATTAGATTCATCAACAAATTCATTGTTACTTATTGTGTCACACTAAATAAAATGTAGTACATTTTCTTTTATGTATTGTATTGGTGACATTTCCGGAATCTTGTGCATAATAATAGCAATAACTGGCTTAGAGTGGATTGTTACAAACGGTTGACTATCGTTACACGTTCGTTAAAAGTTCACGATGTTTTACGCTGTCAAATATGAAGTGTTGTGTCATTACTTAAACGATAGTTTGTAACAAGTTATTCACAATTTTTCATTGCCATAGGTTTGATGGGCTGACATTTCACAACATTTACTAGTGCGTGCGTGTCAGCTGAAGCAACCCACCCTGACTTGATTTGTCCCTAACTAGCTAGCATAGTTAATGTGCTCTAAAAATATTACTATTACATGGGCCTCATGTGTCCCATCGTTGGGCAAAGGTCCAAAATGGAAACAATGGGGAATCTTCCATTACTCTCTATCAAGAGCTTCATAAGCAACCGGGTAAAAATCCGTCGAGCTCATCTCGCCCCAAAAATACATTCACAAAAAAATTACAATCTCTTTCTGTCCCATCAACATGCATACCAAACTCCATATTCAATACATTCACAATCTCGTAACTCCGTCCAGTACTACGGGTGCAGTACCAGCCGCACTCCCGTGTCCCTGGTCCTCGGCGGCTCGCCGCTCGCGTCCCGCGGCGCCGCGCCGTCTCGCCCCGCGGTCAAGGCTACGATCCATTATTGAGAGCCCGCCGCTGCCAACACCTTTGTATCTTTAGTCTTCGATTGTTTTCCATGTTTCGAGTACAAGCATCGCAGGTTTCTCTTTTAAATGTACTCATATCAACTTTTAACAGTATTTTACAAGATGTTACTTAGTTTCACTTGTCCTGTATGGCGATGCAAGCCAAGACTAAGGTATTGTCTTCGCTCTTCTCTGCTGTGAAGACGTCTCTCACCATTTCTGTCAATACTAATATAATAAAGCTGAAGATGAGCTGAAGAGTCTGATTTTTTGTTTTTTAGTCTGTTTGATATCTCGGAAACTACTAATCGGATTTGAATCATTGTTTTTGTAATAAGTAGCTACACTCAAGGGGAAGATATAAGCTTAATTATTTTGTATCCTGAAATTCCCAAGGGAACAGGCACAGCGCGGGTAAAACTGTGGTAAACGATGGAAGAGTTACTTTTCTTTTGCGTGCATGTGGATCCCTATTGGTGTCGTCTAGTTTTCGATTCTAGCTGACTTTAAAAAAAATAGTCACCCTATAGATAGCTATCAACCTTTATTAACACCTTTAGTCCAAGTAGTTAAAGGCAATGTCCTCTGAGAGTTACTAGCATAGTGTGGTGAAATATTATTGATAAACATCGGGCCTCGGTCATTAAAGATTATTATGTTCATGTGTTATATATACCTATTGAGTTACCAATATTTTCTGATCCATCTGTTACATTATCTACGTTGGTTACATCCTGTGTAATTGCGAATATGCATGTGATATTTTTGGAAAATTGATAATAAATCATGTTGAGCGTGGGACATAATATGACAGACAGCCGGCCGATAAGATAACAGATTGTGTAAACGGTCGCGTCCGCTGCCGCGCCCTTCGCTCGCACCGGACAGGACACTTTGTTCATCAATTTATTGATACCAATAAATTGTGATTAATTTACTAATGGTATAACGAGATTTATAAAAGTCTTTGTGTTCATGTCATAGCACCCGATAAGTGATGATAGTGACACCAAGTTTCAGTAATTGATTATGAGATTAGGAGACTGAACTGTTTGTCCTTTCGTCTTAAGGTTAATTAAGCATTTCTATCTGTGCTGAAACCCTTCCCTCATGAACCACAAATATCTCGAATAGTTCAGGCTTTCCTCAACAATACATGTATGCATTATTAATTTATTTTGTATTAGCTATCTGAATGTTTTTATAATAGTTTGTATTTGAAAATGTACAGAACTGCACGCGGCGGCCAAAGAGACGGTGACTCTGGCGGAGCAGCGGTTCGTGAGCAAGCAGGACGAGTGGCAGTTCGACAGCAACTGGCAGGAGGTGCTCAACCACGCCATCATCAAGGTAATACAACTATACATACATAGTGTCGCGTCCTTTACCCTTTTTGGTTCAGAGATTAGGGCTTTCAAACAAAATAAATTATGATTACATTACCTACGACTACATCACAAACACGCCTTTTATTAATTGGTTTAGTTGTTCATTAGTGAAAGTGGAAACACGATATACTTTATGTTATCTATTATCGTGGACGTGCGTATTTGTTAACCAATTAATTGTTTGTTATTACAGGTCATGGAAGCAGAGAAACGCAAAGCGGAGAGCGGCCGCGAGCACCAGAAGAAGGCGGCGGCTTACATCGCGGCCGAGAGGAAGGTCAGGGTTGTTCATTATCACTACAGAGTGTCGTCAGAGATAACGACTTACTAATACCGGTCGTTATCACTCACTGTTACAGGTTAATCAACTGGAAGACAACC
This sequence comes from Cyclophora albipunctata, assembly GCA_963082685.1. Lineage (NCBI taxonomy): Eukaryota > Metazoa > Arthropoda > Insecta > Lepidoptera > Geometridae > Cyclophora > Cyclophora albipunctata. The sequence continues at coordinate 11,857,699 of OY720117.1, read as the reverse complement.
TGAAGCGCAACATAATGAAGTCCCGCGTGTACTTCGACGAGAAGAAGATCTGCGATGAAGAGTTACAGTCGCAGAACGAGAAGATCGAGCGGCTGCAGAAGATGATCGCGGACGCCAAGTTCCGGTACAGCACCTCGCTCAGGGCGCTCGAGGAGATCAGCGACGACATCCACCGCCGCCGCGGCGACGCGCCGCCCGGCGAGCGCGAGCCCGGCGTCGGCGCCGAGCGCGAGCCGAGCGCCGCCGAGCCGAGCGCCGCCGAGCACGAGCGCGGGCTCGCCGCGCTGCGCCGCCGGGTGCGCGAGCTGGCGCTGCAGCCCGCGCCCGACGACGCGTGGGCCAGCGAGCTCAACGACACCATCGACAAGCTGGACCAGCTGCTGCTCATGAAGGAGCGCGGCGCCGGCGCGCCGCCGCCGGGCCCGCCGGCCGCGCCGCCGCCGGGCCCGGCGCCGCGCGCCGCCCGCTCGCAGAGCATGATGTCGCTGGACGTGCTGGCGCTGGCGCGCGACGCGCTGTCGCTGGAGCGCGAGTCGTACCTGCGGGCGGTGGTCGAGGACCAGTCGCCCGCCGGCACCTACACCGGCAGCGCGTCGGAGCGCGCCGACAGCCCCGACAGCCCCGACGACGTGCTCACGGTGGAGTGTGACTCCAGCGACTCGGCGCCGCCCGTCGTCCGCCTCGCCGGCTCCACGGTGTCCGACAGCGACAACAGCTAGGCGTCGCGCCGCGGAACTTGGGAATGGAACTTTCAATAAATAGTGAGGCTGACAGTGAATTGCTACTTACAACAAGACAATGATCCAAGGGCGCGTGTCTCCCCTTCGCGCGGCTCCCGGGGACCGGCGATAAATTAAACGTTCTCACCTGGCACTCAGCCTAAATGTTAAATAATAATACATTTAAAATCCTTGTGGAGTTTTGTGTTGTGTTTATGATTAATGTTTGAATGGTTGTCGTAGCTCGTAATATGTTTCCTTAAGGACGTTAGTTCGTTGAAATGTAAATTAAGCCATATCATTACCGCCGTAGATCCTATCTATTTATATACACTTGAATATATTTATGTACATACTTGTTCCCGAAGCATTATATTATATTGATATTGAGTACTAACTGATTGAATGGTAAGATAATAACGTGAGAAACGAAGGACCACGTGAATGACTGCAGGAGCGCAAGACTGTTCGGCGCGGAATTTATTAAACTAAAATTTAAAATATTTGTTGAAACTAACTTTTATTAAAGGAAGGTGGGTGGTGGACTGTAAAATGACCATATTGACTATTGGGAAATGGAAAGGCCTTTAATACGTGTTTAAAATTAGACAAATGCTCACTAATATTGAGAAGCTAATGGCTAAATTTTAGTTTTTAGTGAATGAGGGTAGTTGACAAGTGACCACTAAAGACTGCAAGCGGTTTGTACTTAGAAAGGTTGTAGAAAGATAGCTTATATAGTTTGTTATTTTGTTAAAATGTGAAAATCTTTAACTATGTAAGAAATATATTTCAAGGAGACTCCAAAAGTGGGACATTCTTACAGATATTTTGTTTGATTATTATTGATGGTCTGCAGCCAATGAATGAATACACTCAAAGTGACGCTCGGGGCGTATTGTTGTCCCCGCGTGTTTTAAATAACTAAAGACTAACAGTTTACTAACATACTCGATAAGATATTAATAATTATATTTTATAACAATAATTTACGTAAGATAACATTCCTTTATTTACTGCCAACCAGTGAACTATCATTACATGTCAGCTCAATACTCGAATATAAATTATGTTTATAGTGTATTTCAATTATGAATAATCATAAATTATTGAGAATTTTGTATTTTCCCACTTCAATGTTTTGTGACTGCACTAGATGCTAAATAATTATAATTCTGAAATATAGATAAAATTAATAAAATATAAGATTTTGTAATGCCAGTGTGCAATATTCATTGAAAGTTAAAATTTTGAAATATAAATTTTATAGGATTTCTAGTCTCTTGCCAGCCTAGGGTTATCTAACACTAGACTGGGTATCTTATATCTTATATTCATCTCTAAGTTCGCTCGGAAGTATGAAGTAAACAATGTTCCTGCACCGAATTAGAACTTCTCACCTGAATCACGTTTCCCTGCCATATGATTATTTGATTAGTAAATAAATGTAAAATATTGTCTATTTGTCGTTTTCATTTCGAAAAATAACAATTTAATCACATGAAGGCATTCCTGTGATAATAATTTGGACGACAATCTAGAATAATAAAAATAAGAACGTATGAAGAAGAAAAAAACAAAATATAAATTGATTGTATTTATTTTGATAAAACGGAACTGTATTCCATCCAAGGTAAACAACTTACAACTACAATAACAATACACGAGACGAACAGACAGGAGGAAGGCACTTCTACAGTGAGACATTTACAAACGAACCTAGTTCATATTCACCGAAGGACGAACATAACAATAGTGAGGACATCGCGGTGGCGGCGCGCCACCGACCGAACTGATTCGGTCATTCCACATCGATTATGCTAAACTCGACTACGATGAAGATTCCCATCCGTTGTCGATCAATCGATTGATAACACTTATTGATTTGAAGTAAAAGCAACGTTCATTCACAATGTATTTGTAGTATATTAGATAACATAAATGCATCTCAGTTTTGTAAAAATAGTAAATACAAGTTAAATTTCATATTAAAACATCGATCGAATCGGATATATAGATCATAAAATATAGATTACATTTTTACCAAGACATCCGGAAGGAAAGTATTTTATTCCGAATCTATTAAGAATACAACTATCTAATTTATTATTTATAAACATTGGTAATTTTATTGGCATCAAGATATTCTTAGCGTCAAAACGCTCGTACTTTCAAACACAACATACACTGTTAGAATACCATGTCAATACAATGCGATACAGATGTGCCACTCAATTTTTCGCAGGAGTCAGTTGAAGAGTTCAATATATATTAGCTCGGCTAGTCATCAACACTCGCAGGACTGTACTTGCGCGAACGTTTACATTGTGGAAGTCCCCAGCGCGAGTGAACTTCTCAATTTCCATTGCTTAACAATGAAAATAATATTAAAACAAATCGTAGAACATCTGATGGACGGTAAGGGAACGCTACGACACTTATGTACTTTAGAATCACATTCATACACCGCACATTATACAAAGTATTACACCGTTTATTTACGGCCTACTACAGCGACATACATAATAACATTTTATGCCTATTATGATATTAATGTCATTCAACACATTTCCATGTGCTTCATTATATCTATTCGAATGGCTGCAAGCAGCTACTTGTCGAGCCATTATTATTCTTCGATTTATTAATTAAACATTCACATTCACTTTATTGTACACATTGGATTAGTTATAGAAGAAAAATATTGGATTAAAAAATACACCTTGAATTAAATTGTATCCGAAAAATTTCTCAAGAGAGCTCAAAATAATTAACAGAAAAATATAACCGGTATTTCATTGCTTATTTAAAATGTATTTACAAAAAAGTGAAAATAAATAATATTTCGATAAAATTATTTATAAATCACATTAAATAAAAATAATCGTATTAAAATAAATCAACATTCTATTATCAAAAATAAATTGATTGTTATACACGACCTAGCGAACTTAACGTAACATGATTGCGCGCACCGCGCATGGCAGTGCTAAAATAATTATAAAAATAGTAACATTTACTCATCATATAATAATACTTTTTACAAGGTAACGTTCGGTTGTGTTTGAGTTCAGACCTTAGGTCTAACAAGTGATAAGTATATTATTTCTTCCATGTTGCCTCGAGGTGTAACATCACCTTGATATTAAATGTCACATCACGTCGCTAGTCAACAAAATGCAATAAAGAAATTCTACAAAATATTAACTAAAACTAATTAAATGCCCAAAACGAGACACGTCTATTAATTATTCAATTGATGATAACAAAATAATATAACGATAAAAACCATACAGTTTGTATGTTAAGTGATACGTTTTGTACGATAAAAGCGGGTAAATGCTCAGTTCTGACTAATACATCTATCCTTGTTTAAAGTTTACCGAGCGAAAGAGACCGCCATATTAAAACGGCGGGCACCACACTCGTGCACGAGAGATATGTCTCCAGTGGTCGGATAGCTCTATATAAATATTTGAAAATAGACCTAGCTGTTAGGAAATACACAGTCAAGAACGATGTGTTCCTCCTTAGCCTCTGAAAAGAGATAGTCGACTTGTTTCTTAGTAGATTTCTTGTTAGTACAATATATCTGTCACTGGTGTAAACTTAACATTATTATCGTGTAACAGAAATAGATAGCGTTCTACGAAGCCCAACAAGGCGTTTATCTCTCCAAATGTCAAGGAGAAAGCCAATTACACCCATTCCTGTATTGAATTATATTCGATACCCTCTTCGCCCGCCCGCGTTGCTTATAGTTTGGACTGCGGCACGTTGACGACTTCCTTCCACCAGGCGGCGCGCTCGAACGTCTGGGGGTTGCTGAAGAACGCCTTCTGCAGGTTTTGGTACAACTGCGCAAAGGAATGAAACATTAGATGAGAATGACATCACGTACTTGAGTGATTCTACTTGAATGAAGGTAGTTATGTTCTCAGACAAACCAAATAAAGGAGCGAATCAAGACTGAGCGCGCTGCGCATATGGTACAGTGAAGCACGCTAAATTACATTGTGCGTGTGCGTCATGTGCGTGCGTAGTCGACACGCTCACATTTCAAACTAATTTTCCAGTAAATTAGATACATCTATACTAATATCATAAAGAGGTCATTTTTTTAAGTTTGTTTGTATGTTCGAACTAATCTCGGGAATTATCAGTCCGATTTGAATAACTCTTTTTGTAATAGATAGCCACATTCAACGGGAAGGTTATAGGGAAGGTTGTTTTTCATCCCGAAATTCCCATGGGAACGGGCACAACGCGGGTAAAACCGTGGGGCGATGCTAGTTGAATATAAAACCGACTTGTCGTCAATATTGGCAATGCTTTGAGTTTTTTAAATATTCTGTTTATTGGAACGAAGTTCCTTATCGCGCGTTGCGAAAGGGGGCTAGACGGAAAAAAAGGTAACGACACATTTTAGGCCAGAGAGGGACAGACAGAAAAACTTGCGCACGCCAGAGAGAGACAGACAGAGAAACATGCGCACGCCAGAGAGAGACAGACAGAGAAACATGCGCGAGAGACAGACAGAGAAACATGTCTCTTATAGAAAGCAAGCCAGATATTTTCGTTTCGTCTTTCTATTTCGCATTGAACAGTGTGGTGTCGCGACGATTATTTTTGTTGATAATAAATAAACTTCGTTCCATCCGGGTGTCCCTTGACACCTCTCAAGTTTTTTTTATTATTCGACACGGTAACTGACCTTTCCATCGCTTTTTCCGAGCACGGAGTTGAGCACGAAGTCGGTGGGCGCGAGCGCGTCGACGATGGCCACCATGTCGCCCTTGAGGCGCGCGGCGCGCTCGGCGGCGGCGGCGCGCAGCAGCGCGGCGAGCCCCGGGCCGCGCGCGAACCCGCCCGCGTACAGCTCGGCCAGGTGCGCGTGCAGCGCGCGCAGCCCGTACAGCTGCAGCACGCGGCGCAGCACGGGCCGCAGCGCCGCCTCCTTGTGCCCGAGGCCCTCGCCCACGAACTTGACGCACAGGTACTCGGCGTACACGAGCGTCAGCGTCTTCCACCGGTGCACCTGCGTGTTGGCGCGCGCGAAGAACTTCGAATGTCCCTTCGCGAGCTCCGCTTCGTACTGCTTGTGCGTCTCCTCGATCAGGTAGCAGAGCAGCCACTCGTATGTTGACAGAACGACTGTTGGACAATGTTTTGTAGTTTAAGAGTATTGTCGGGTGCTTTGTTTAATAGGGGGCGGAACGTGACGGTGAGTAATCTGAGGAGAAAATGCCTTCCTTATGTCGGATCTTTCTATTTAAAGAAACCCCATCTAAGTTTTTTAACGCATAAATTATAAAATTATGATGGTTAATCCCTTTGTCAAAAAAATTAAACGTAAAGTAACATAAAAACATTGTTTCCGTTTGGAAAAGTAGTTGAATGGTTCTGAGACGAACGTTTGTTCGGTCCGAGGAAAGAATGTTAAATAAACATAGAGAACTTACACTGATCCGTCTTAAGCTCGCTCGTAGTGGTGCAGTCGAATCTCCTGGCGAGGATCTCCTCGGACCTCTCGAGGAAGGCGACGGTGCCGAGCGGCGAGTCGAGCGGCTCGCGCGCGGCGGCGGCGGCGCGCTGGCGCAGCAGCCAGTTGCCCGCCTGCTGCGACAGCACGCTGTTGTCGCCCTCGTACGTCACCGTCGGCTCGTGGTTGCTGCGGATGTCGCCCAGGTTCGCGCACTAACAATAAATACAATACTTTACATAAAAGAAAATAGCGAGGTTTAATAAATATGGATAAAAGTCCATTTAAGAACGAGCTGCGATAGACAATGAATACCACTTGATCTAATTAACAGTTTGTTTCGGTTATGACTTTAATTATAGAACTTTTACAGGAGAATAACGACTGATGTCCAAAGGCCGCAATTCGGTAGAGCGCGTATCTGACGGGGTCGGTCTGTTGCAGCGCGTAGTGTGCGCGTGGTGTGCGGGTAGTGTATTGGTAGTGCCCGCGTAGTGTACCTTGAGGAAGCCGTGCCCGCCGCACGCCTCGCGGCACTGCTGCGCGGCGCGGAGCACGGTCCACGTGATCATGGGCTTGCTGCACGACACCATCGCGTGGATCTCCGACACCGTCTCGCTCTGCAACGAAAATACACCATCACTTCTGTTACGTACAAAGTCGAACATCTGGATTAACTTACTGAGATATTAAAGAAGAGAAGCTCCTTCGTCGTTCGAATTTTGAGCACCTCAGCTGGTTATTTTTAAATAAAAAATCGGTTATGAAATTAATTATATCTTGAACCGACGTTGAGGGCCAGTCGACGAAACAAAAATTAAAGTTTTGGTATCCCTTTAACAAGCCTTAGAGAAATCTCATTGGTTACCACTTACCAAGTTGTCGACCTTCATGCCGGCGTTGGACTTCTCCACGATGTCGAGGTAGACGCGCGCGAAGTTCTCCAAGTACAACCTGAACACCACCGCCGCCGCCACGTAGCCGAATAGTCGCCATTGCTGTAAATAAACCATAGGAAATTAATTATTGATATCCGTTGGTATAAAATAAAAAGGTCAGTGACCCCGATAGCGATCGTAAGGTCTGTGACACCGATAGCGATCGTAAGGTCTGTGATAAAAAGGTCAGTGACCCCGATAGCGATCGTAAGGTCTGTGATAAAAAGGTCAGTGACCCCGATAGCGATCGTAAGGTCTGTGATAAAAAGGTCAGTGACCCCGATAGAGGTCGTAAGGTCTGTGATAAAAAGGTCAGTGACCCCGATTGTCAAAGTGAGGTCAACAACGTTGATTAGCGTCAGCATCAATCATTTACCTTATATTTATTAATGGTACTTAACTTACATCCTCACCGTACTGATATCTTGAGAGGCCTTTACCCAGCAGTGGGCAGCGGGAACATTGCGAGTCAATAGTTGAGTGTACTCACGTGCAGCGGGTACTCGATGAGCGGGATCTCGTTGTCCCTCTCGCCGAACTGCGTGCGGGTGGCGGCGTAGCGCACGGCGATGGCGACGGCGCTCGATATCGAGTGGCAGCTCTCCTGCATTATACCGATACGACCTGCACACAAATACCACTGCCACTTTATTTATGTAGAGCCCTGCGGTTATACTCGCGTTGTGCCCATTCCCATGGGAATTTCGGGCTCAAAAATAGCGTATAACCTTCCCGTTGAATGTGGCTATCAATTACATTACATTACAAAAGGAATTATTCAAATCGGTTTGGTAGATTCCGAGATAAGCCCTTACAAACAAACAAAGGTAGAATCTTTACCTCTTTATAATAATGTTATGGTAGAGATAGTACTCGTACTACTGAATGAACAGACTTTAAGACGTACAGAGCAGGTTCTCAATTCGACTGTTTGCATGTGTGTATGTTCAGTACTACAAGTATTATTGCCGTTTATGAAGAGAATTTGAAAATCCTTTCAGTTTAAATATTTTTTCATGTCGGTTGGACCTTTAGGCTGGTTTTAGAGTCACGCTGACCATCGGCGCTGAGAGACCAATATGTATGGTCACTATAGAAGCGTTTCAGAGTGACACCGACCGCTCAGCGCTTACAACTGTCAGCGCTGAGGCATACGCGACCGTACGCGCCGCGCGTCGGCGCCGCTGAGCGCGCGGCGCCGACGCGCTACCGAGCTCAGTTATCGTTACTGTTTCACGTAAAACGCACGCGCTGACGAGTACAGACAATAGAAAAATGGGTCGCGATATTGATACCGGGCGTAACGCTCATGGGATTGACCATGTCTGTACTTCGCAGCGGTCAGAATAACACTGAAACGAGGTGGCGCTGACAGCTACGCGCTGATAGCTACGCGTTGATCTGCCAGCGCCGAGCGTCAGCGTGACTCTAAAGCCAGCCTAATATACTTCATTGAAGTCAATATATTTATTAAGATTGTGTTTAATTTATTAAGATTGTGTTTAATTTATAGATAATATTATATGAAATAAATTTATTTTTAAATTTTAAAGTGCGCGTTTTATTGGTAAAATACCTACTATTTTAATAAGTTATCTAACTTTGAGGTTGAAATCAATAAGATATTGTCGACAAATGCAACGCAAGATGTCTGATTAAAATGTCTCATGTTACGTGCTCAACATTTTTGATTGAAGTCTCGCTAGACTCTTATTTATTTTAAACAACACTAGACAGTATCCTTTCTTCCTCATAAGGAGTGTCAGGGATGGACAGTTACTCTTCATCACCAATAAAAGAATGTGGCGGATCCAGGTTTTTAATTTGGGGCACTTGACCCTGTTATGATAGGCATTTAGATGTAGGAGATATATACACCTTACGAAAAGGCTGGTTTTGGGCTGGTGCCACTAAGCACCTTCCTCCAAGATCCACCACTGACCATGCTCATAAACCAATTTATTAGCAGATCTTAAATCCTTCATCTATTGCTGTATTGAATTCAGAACAGGACATGTAAACGTATGTTACCTGCAGATAAGTTCTCGAGCGCCGCGCCCAGGATCCTGGAAGGGTCGGAGAAGGAGCTCTCGTAGACGCCGTCCTCCGTCACGTCAGCTGTTCTGTTGAGCAGGTTCTCCCGCGGGATGCGGTACTGGTTGAACATTATGAACCTGCAACGACGCATCTACATTAAACACCATGAAAAGACTACTTATATATTATAACTAGCAGCGCCCCGCGGTTTTACCCGCGTTGTGCCCGTTCCCGTGGGAATTTCGGGATAAAATGTAGCCTATAGCCTTCCTCGATAAATAGACCATCTAACAGTGAAAGAATTATTCAAATCGGTTCAGTAGTTTCTGAGATTAGCGCGTTTAAACAAACAAACAAACAAACAAACAAAACAAACTCTTCAGCTTTATAATATTAGTATAGATACCACGGGTCAATGACTATTATAAATATACTACCAGTGCCCCGCGGTTTGACCCGTTCCCGTGAGAATTTCGGGATGAAAAATAACCTATAATCTTCCCGTTGAATGTGGCTATTCATTACAAAAAGAATTATTGAAATCGAACTGGCAGCTTCTGAGTTTATCGCGTTCAAACAAACAAAAAACTCATCTTTATTATTTTAGCACAGATGATTTATTAATATTATGGTCCTATATTTAACAGTAATTGCATTTTGTAATTGTAATAAGGGACAAAGATAATTGTATGTCATGTATCCATTATAATGAATGATTAATATGATAGAGATAATTCATTACGAGTGATGTCTTAATAAACAAACTTTAAACACTGTTGAATGAATCAATTGTGAGAGATATTTATCAAACTAACGCCGCGCGTGTCTAAGACACGTCAATTAAATCGACGATTACCTTATTGACGTGTTTTTTATTAAATACATAACATGTTGAAAATCACTCATTAACCTTTAAGTAATCATTAGCAACCTGGATGCGACTGTAAGTACACAATTATTAAGTACATTAACATGATGAACGCAACTGACACTGACATGTTCCTTCCAGGTACCAACATCTACCAAACCATAAAACAAGGAATGAGGTCATTGGGCGCAGTCGTATGACGAACCATAAAGAAATTCACCGTAAAGATGTGTCATTAACTACTTAATCTAATCGAGAATCGTTCGAGGAACTATTGTTAAAGATAAGAAGATGTACTCCTTGATAAAGTGTTCGAATAATATAATAATTTATTGAAATTGTTTCGCAGAACTCGGCCTACAGTCTGAACCGGGGTCGCGTGCTCATTATGTCATCAATCTAAAGTATTCCCGAATAAAAACACCTGATTGCTCAACAATTTCGCAATGATAATACAAATGTTGAAACAAACTACTTCTTTCACGGAAATATGACGATATTTAATGCCACAATTTTTGTCATATTGATTGGCTTCTATGTTTGTTAGAATAAGGTTCAAATTGAGTATCACTCAAAGAGCCTTGAAATTGAATTGATAACGAGCCTGTGCGAGATGTTTATGAGCACGAAACCGACACACTCAACGCGATACTCGTCTAACTGGCTGATATCAACTGTTGTAATATATCTTAAATGTGGGTCGGGAATACCGGAAAATAATTACTTATTGAAGTTTAAGGCAACTTCTGAGTAATACAGACATACAGAGTCCTGCAAATACAATAATAAATTATTTGAAATATGTAATAAAAATAAAACGATATTATATTATAAAAATGTAGATATTTAATGAATTACAGTTACTTCGAATCTGAAATAGCCGGATTCATACCTGCATGCGCGCAAGCCGCACAAGTTCAAGGGTTCAACAAGTTCTCATACAATAATAGAATCAGTTGGAGGGGTGCGGTTCTCTCTATTACAATTTGCGGAACACTTTATCGATGATTAATTTATCCGATGCTAAGTTGTGTATTGTTGATCGAAGGATGCTAAGAAGCGAGCGAAGCTCGTGGTAATAACGCGCACTGACCCATAATCGACATAGTTCTTAAGTCCAGTTAGTGTATGTCAAGAACTAACCCCTTATCGATCCCATCATAGTTCTAGAGTCTAGTATTGTGTATGTGGTAGTATACCGATCCGTAAATGTAACGGTTGTATAGAGAGTTAGTGGTCAGTGGGGTGTTGGTGTTTGTACTGACCCGTTGTCGATCCCGTTGACGCCGATCTTCTCGCCCATGTCGCCCACCACGAGCCCCGGGTAGGTCTCGAGCGCGGCGTCCCGCACCGGCACCACGAACGCGTGCAGCCCGCGCGCCTCGCCGCCCACCACCAGCTGCGCGAACAGCAGCGTGTGCGTGCACGTGCGCCCTGGAACGTATACGTATACATGAAGGCAGTGGCGGGTGCAGGACCTCGGCTTAGGAAAGCTTAACTGAGAGCCTGAATTACGAGATTCGCTTTATCGAAGGAAACGTGAGTCTGAGAGAAGGACAGGACGAATTTTGGGGGCCTTAGGATCCATAGGTCTTACCATGGGTTGGTCCATGGTAGGCGCGTTTTCATAGCGATAATCTTAGGAATTTTTGAGTATCAAGAGTGGTTATAGGAATCAACTCTACTCTAAACCTGTTGATTAGAAAAACGTATTAGGCTGATCGCCCAAAGTCTTTGAACAACCTAATGTGAATGAAACCAAAGACCGACACCTCGTCTGTGAACAAGTCGAATCAGAATATTAATTCTGAATTGACCTGTAGACGTCTGGACATTACGCTCTACTACACAACACATCACCAAGGATAATCAATTCAGCAAGAGATTGGCTTGACTACCAGTTGTTACAAATATTGGCCTTTTTGGCATCAGAATATACACATCTCATCTTAGTTGGGCATGAGTACCGTAAATTGATATGTCGCCAAAAAACAAGTCTCGTAAAGCCAGGATTACCCACTGATCTACCGAGACCTACAGAGTACCGGTTGGGACAGGGCCGGGTGTTCACCCCAGCGGGTCATCACGATACATTATCAATTTCCAAGTTCAAGTGCGCACTACGTGACGGAACGATAATCCGCGCACAGGAACACGCTGTGTGGCCCGGTGTGACGTAGTCGGGAATAGTTCGAGTTCGGTTCAGCCAAAACATGTACTAGAGATTATAAATAGATTACACCACAGATAGGAAAAGTATTGGTTCCGCTGATATGATACGAAAATGTAGGATGATATAAATGTATTTTCAGCTTTGCTTATCTATTACAAATACGGGACCCGGACCAAGCAAGAAGGCACGTCGATAATTTGATAGGATAATTTGATCCCGACATGTGCTATGTATATAACTCTATATTGCAAATAAGTTTGGTGTTCGATTCGCCCCGTTATCGCCGCGTCCAATCCGGCCCGGCTAGTAATAAATAAATAAATAAAATAAATAAAATTCATTTATTTCGGATAACATGGATCCATATTACAAAAATATTACAAAATAATTTAAATTCAAATTAATCATGCAACATACATCAAAATTGATAAATAAAATAAAATAAAACATGTCAATTTAAAAGATATATCCCCTTATTAACCACCACTCCCCTGAAATGCACCATAAACGGGGAGTTAACCCTCTCAGCTACTGTCATCAGGATGCTGTTGTGAGTCCCACGCACTCTGCCTACCAACGAAACAAGTTTTTTCCGCATGATGGCATGGAATCCATCAGTATGTGTCCGCGCAAACATTTCAGAGGCACTGCAGTAGCGGGGGAGACCCAACATCCTCCTGAAGACATTGTTGTAGAGGACACGCAGTGCGTCCAGCGATCTCTTGTTATACTTGATCCACAGATTGCTCGTGTAGTTTACCTGGCAATACGCCTTAAACAGGGTAATTTTGACGTCCGTACTATAGCGCGCGAATCTGCGGATCAACATGTTACCGCGAACCGCTAAAACCCTGCGCTCTCTCTCAATGTCCACATTGTCCTTAAGGTCATCGGTAATATAGTGTCCAAGGTATTTAAAAGAAGACACTCTTTTTAAGTTCTGTCCATACAGACAAACAGGTTGTTCGATTAAACACTTACCGGTGGCCTTAAACACCATGTACTCACTCTTGCTGACGTTGTAAATCAGGCCGTGAGTGGCAGCATAATCTTCGTACACTTTAAGCATCTTCTTGATAGATCCCACAGTCGGCCCGAGCAGCACCATATCATCTGCGTAGCTTATATTGTTGATGCGTATGTTATCAATGCTACAACCTACCCGCATGCTGCTCAGCTCGACTATGAGATCATTTACATATAGGTTGAAGAGCTTAGTCGACGTCAACCCCCCCTGCCTCACACCGCAGTGCAACTTGTACGGTTCAGAAAGCGCGTTGGACCATCTAAATTAATTCACCTGTTGTGCATACCAGTACCGGAAGATACTAAGTACTTCAGGCGGTGTGTGCGTGCTCTTTAACTTCTTCCAAAGTAGTTCGTACACAACGAGGTCAAAGGCCCTAGAGAGATCTAGGAAGCATGCGTAAACCGATGATTTGCGACTGGTGTAATATTGGATAGTATGCTTGGCACTCAATATCGCGGTATCTGTGGATAGACCGGGACGAAAGCCGAACTGGCCATCATGAAGGTGAATGTACTTATCCAACACTGAGTCAATCATACTATCTCCAACACTTTTGCAATGATAGTTGCAAGCGAAATTGGCCTATAATTACCCTTATCAGAAATATCGCCTGACCTACTCTTCACAATGGGCACCACTATGGTCTTCATTAAATCAGGAGGCAAGTAAGAGTGACTGATGCACATTGATAAAAGCAGAGACAGAACCCGGGGAAGATGAAACCCCGCATACTTCAAGTGCTCAACACTAAGGCAGTCATGACCGGGAGATTTACCTCTTGTCATTTTATTAATAACTTCGCCTATTTGTTTTGAAGTAAAGCAAGTAAGTGGTTTATCACCCGGCCCCTCAACCTCAGTGACAGCGTCTGTCCTTCCAGGACCCAATGGAGATTGAACTTGGAAGTGCTGCACGAATATGTCAGCTATTTCTTTAGGTACGTTACGCCCTTCAACACTCACAGGAAGACCAGGTTTCAAATCCAATTTTCCGGTAGCTTTCCAAAATTGCTTAAAGTTATTTTTTTCCCTTAAGGTAGCCAATTTATCCATCTTTATTTGCTCTTGATTATCTTGGCACCACTTAAGACGACTTTTGAAAATCTTTGAAGCGGTCGGAAGTGGGCCTGTTGTGCAGAACCCAATCTGTAAATTTGAGCCTGGCCGCCCTGTGAGCGTCACGTACGTGCATATTCCAACCGCACAACACTCCTCTCCTCCCAGCACTGGCCCTGTACCCTTCGTTTGTACAGCGGCGTCAGATAAAATGCTCGTTATTGCACCATATAAATTGTCAAGTACCATCTTATGCTCAGCCAGGCCGCACGTCCCATGACTACATCTTTCAAGTTCAGTGGGCAAACAGATGTCTTCAAGCCTATCACTACAAATCTGTTGGTATTTTTTAATTTGTTCCTCATCCCGTGCCCCCCATATTATAGCGCTATGACGCGCGCTGTGCGATGTTAATTTAGACTTTACCACGTTTAAGTTACATTCCATAAAAATTGGCAAATGGTCAGAAACATAAACATCTTCACATATACCCACTTTCACGATTTCATTCATCGCCGACTGTGATACTGTGACTGTGAATTAGATGGTCCAACCAACGCCTAGTCGATGTGTGTATCTCGCTAGTAAAAGTGTAGCTATTTGAATTGACATCTAGATATTCAATGTCCGCGCATACCCAACAGTGTTCTTTACAAAAGTTACATAGCTCATTAAAGAAGGGTTCACCCGGGTGCGAGTTGAAGTCTCCCATTATAAAAGTGGTAACCACCCCCAGGCTCTCCTCTATCGCTCTTATTTCCCCAAGTATTTCTATGAAAGTCGGTAAGTTATCTGGTTTATCCGTTGGCATGTAAACGGAGAGCGCTAGAATGGAACGATCACCTAGGGAGGCCTGAATCGCTACCAGTCGGTCACTTTGACACTTTACTACTGAAACCGAGTCAAAAGTACCTTTCCTCCATTATAAAGCTACTCCCCCATACGGTCTCCCCACCAAAAGGCCCGTCTCGGTGTTCACTGCAGTTTTCCCCGTAAACTCAAAATCATCACTAATAGTGCTTAACAAAGGAATGTCATAAGAAGTAACCACGTTTCTTGGAGAGTAATAGTAATAAATGTCACACAGTATTTTACCTAAATTACCAACCCAGCATTTAGCCGCCTCGAAGTCCGGCGTGTGGATGACGAACTCCTTGGTCTTGGGGTCGTAGGTGGCGGTGGTGCGCATCAAGCGCGCGTCCGACCCGTGCGCGATCTCCGTCAGGGCGAAACTGGCTAGCACCTGCGCAAATATACAATCATTAACACTTCTATACTGGAAAATAACATTAAATTGATACAGTTACTAATTAGGTTACCTGCTGAACTAAACTAGGAAACTTGTGACATAAACAAGTAAATATATACATAATACGAGTAATTTCATTCGTAAAATATTTTTCCTAGTATCAGTCTGTAACACTGAATAACAAAACACTTTGTTTGGCAAAGAAGTGACACGATTCATGAAGTGTAATTAATTAATTTAGTTTTCAAAGGCGATCATTTCCTCGTAACATAGGCTAAACACTAGCCAATTTCAATTGTCAGGTATAACAGTAACAGAGACACTGACTGAGGGAATTCCGGACTGCATTTTCCCTACAATATTGCCTGGTACTGTGACCTACTTATAGCTGTTATTTTGAGTTACATCACCTTTGTATGCCCAGTGGGACATTACAGACTTTACTTTTTACCATATTCTTCATCTTCGTATTAATTTGGTTCAAACTTTATTAGTGGCACAGCTAAACATTTTTCACTCTCTGCTAAGGCATATGCATTAGTGATTCACGAAGACTGGAGTCTCAGATCGACCCCAGTAGGTGCTCACAGGGGCTCAATAGGTACTGATATATTCAGTGAGGCCCACCAGTAGGACATTAGAGGCTAACTTAACTTCTTACCTCTCTGTTAACGACGCTGGCTTCGTAAAACTTGAAGTGCCTCTCGGTGCCGAGCGACAGCAGCGCGTTGGAGTACAGGTAGATGCCGATCGCCATCTTGACGGACACGCTGGGGTTCAGCGACTGCACCGCCTCGTTTATGGTCATTATGGTCCGCGTCTGTGGACATTGAGGGAGGTTAGAACAAGTAGGATTGAGTTCATAAGTACTTATTACATAATTCATAAGTTGTTATGTGTTCAACGTACTAGTATGTATCACTAGCAGCGCCCCGCGGTTTTACCCGCGTTGTGCCCGTTCCCGTGGGAATTTCGGGATAAAATGTAGCCTATAGCCTTCCTCGATAAATAGACTATCTAACAGTGAAAGAATTATTCAAATCGGTTCAGTAGTTTCTGAGATTAGCGCGTTTAAACAAACAAACAAACAAACAAAACAAACTCTTCAGCTTTATAATATTATATGTATCATTTAATAGCAAAATAGAGTTGAGTTGTAGGTAAATAGGTGTATGTTATTATTTGTCTAAATAAGTCACGGGTTAGAGTGACTCAATGCATGTTTGGATAACAAACATACGAGTAGTACTGGGCTGATGTGCGTCAGGATAAGGGTAGCTCCAAAGCAAAAAATAATATTATGAAATGTAGGTTTGTACTTGTAAACATACTGAACAGTTTCTCATTCTCTACAACATAATTATTTAGAAAAAACATGTAGACCATGAACAATACAACATTAAATAAAATATGTTTGATTTATATTCAAGCATAAATTAAATAGCATTTTATAACTCGATGCGATTAAAAACGGGTGCTTAACAACGCATTCTTATTGAATTAACTGATTTAATATAATGTTCATACGCCGCTGGGAGCTCGCATGTGACCTTTGCTCAGCATGAGTGGTCAGAAAAATAAATGATTAGTTGATTCATTGAAAGTCGTCAATAGATTAGCCTTTCTAGAGTTCTTTTTGTCATTTAACCTTCTCCAGAACCTCGCGAATAATACAAATATGAGTATTTTCGTGAAACCTTGCAGCGAGGGAACCTTGGCTGTCGGTGGAGCGCGGCGGTCACTACAATGTGCCTTTATGTCGCCGATCAGATAACGACAGAGCTATTGTTTCTGACCATACTATTATCGTCCAAACGTGCATAGGTGAATGCGACACGAGCCCTTAGATACAGAAGGTATTTGATATATACATGTACAAGCAGAGCCCCGCGGTTTTACCCGCGTTGTGGCCGATCCCGTGAGAATTTCGGAATATAACAGCCTATGGCTGTTCTCTTAGATTGAGCTACGAGTATACCATACGAAGAGAATTATTTGAATGAACGGGTACTTCCTGAAATAAAATCAAACTTGAGTTTCATTATATTGGTTTAGTCATAGCTACATCCACTCACTCGCTTACTGTAGCTGGCGTTGGCCATCTCCTTGGTGAGGAACTTGTACTCGTTGATCCTCTTGAGCTGCAGCTGCGTGATCCTCTTCTGCTCCTCCACGGGCGGCGTCACCGTGCTCGGCGCGAACAGCGGGTCTCTCTCCAGCGTGTGCCATATTTTGTACTGCCCACAAACGGTCGTTATAAGTAAAGTTGGTTAGTGTAGAGACATGATCGAACGGTAAGTAAACGTCGCTTAGCGACACGAAGAGTTAGCTTAGGTGTGAACGTGGAGGATATCAAACAGAAGAACCCAACTGTTTAAATATTTAAAATACATTCGAATACTTGATGCTGGTTGTTGTACTCTGTTTACCTTAACATACCTGGTTTATTAACTGAAACCAAGCACAGGTCGCTTATTCATTTAAATATAGAATGTAATCTATAATATAAAAATGAATCGCTGAATCTGTTGCTAAGCGCATAACTTCAGAACGACTGCACCAAATTGGATGATTCTTTTTTTAATGTGACAAGGTTTTTATATAATAAAAATAAGGAGTGAAAGTCTCAATATTCCCACGGGAACGGGGGCGCTGCGAGTGAAACCGCGGGGCACAGCTAGTAGCCTATAAATAAAACCCGCCCTATACTATACTATAACCCGATCACATAACTTTCTTACATTCACAAAGTAGGTAAAGTATATTTCAGGTACCTACTCACTTCCGAAATAGTTTTTATCCCACGTTAAATTAAATGGGTACTATAAGTTATTAAATTCTTTCCAAAAACATTGAAGTAAGTAAAAAATAAATGACAAAAAATATGAATCCTTCAGTTCAAAGGTACAGAGTTACGAACATTATTCATCTATATAAATAAAATTCAAAGTCCTGAATGACTGACAAAATCAACGCACAGCCTCAACCGCTACACCTAGAAACATGAAATTTGGCAGGAAGGTTCTTCAAGTGACGTAAGTGCACACTAAGAAAGGATTTTTGAAAATTCCTACGGGAACGGGCTCAACGCGGGCAAAGCCGCGGGGCGCTGCTAGTACAGAATAATGGGTTCCATTAATAGAACCATTAAAAAACATAAAATACCTAATTAGAGAACAGTAAAAACAGAAAAATAATACATACTCGTAAATAGTAAATTAATTGATAGTTTTTAGTTGATAATTAATATTTCCTTGCCAATATTATATTATATCCTTGCGATACTCGAGCATGAAACGTGACGCACGTGCGTTGAAACACCAGTAGTTGTAATTAGTACAATCATTTTAACATCAGTGAGAATTTAAAGGATTCATTGATATTGATGACTAGCCGCGCCCCGCGGTGCTACCCGCGTTGACCCGTTCCCGCGGGAATTTGGGGATAAAAGTAGCCTAATTAACTCCTTGTTACGTCAGTTATCTGCCAGTGAAACTCCCGTCAAAATCGATCCAGCCATTTCAAAGATTAGCCGGAACAAACGGACAGACAGACATAATTTTAAAAAAATGTTGCTTTGGTATGTATGTATTATGTGTATATTTGTATATCTATACATGCACTTAGTAAAAAGTGGTTATTTTAATATAACAAACAGACACTTCATTTTTACTTATTTGTATAGATAAAGATATATAGATTGAATAGATTTATAGATACAGAATATAGAATGTATAGAATATGGAATAGATGTAACGATATCCTTACTCTTAATTGTGCTTTGATGAAACAAGAACATTCTGAATGTAAATTAATAATTTAAAGTTGAAAAACTATTAACAAAAATACATAATATATTCTGAATGTTAATTTTTATGATGTGAATAAAATCAACTACATAATTTTGCATTATTTTAAACAGTAAAAATTATCTGATTGTGATTAATATTTAAAATTATTTAATTACTAGCAGCGCCCCGCGGTTTTACCCGCATTGTGTCCATTCCTGTGGGAATTTCGGGATGAAAAATAGCCTATGTTACTCGTGGATAATGTAGCTTTCGAATGGTGAAAGAATTTTTTAAAACGGTCCAATAGTTTTTGAGCCTATTCATTACAACCAAACAAACAAAGTTTTCCTCTTTATAATATTAGTGTAGATTATCTTCATTTTCTTTCATTTAAGGTTGGGTGATAGATGTGTTAATTTCTTTCAGTATTGGCCACAGTGGCTTCCTGCTAATGTTTCACTTTACCTATTTGAAGATTTTATGTAGGAAAATCAAAGAAACCGTTCCCGAAAGTCCGTTCAAAATATTGCTGAGATTGAATTTTCAAAGTTGATGTAGTAGCTCCATAAATCGACTTACAAAATTGCAAAGTTTTTTAGATTTCCATTAAATGTTAACTGTAATATTTTCATGTCCTGTGATAAGAAGAAGAACATTTATCACTTCTTCTGACGCTAAGGCATGATACGGAAATACATTACGGCATGTCATATTTATAATGTAGCCTTTAATGGGTCAGCAGGTGAACAAACATTAACAAAGGTTATATAAAGGATTTCCAGTATCTCATGATGTACCAATATTAGAACATCTGACAAGAAGTCTTATACTTCTTACTTTATATTTGCTATTATTCAAGTCAAAATAAATTTGGAATCTAATAATATCACACAGGTGTTATTATAAAGCAAACATGAATAATAAAATTAACATAATGTATTAACAAAATTAAATGAATTTACCTGTTGTGTAAATAGATGATGGCAATGATGTGATGTAGGTAAGTAATACAATTATTTTAATATTTCGTATTCTGACCAGGGTACTTAAAGTAAACATGTACTCCGTCACCCATTTACTGACCAGCCTGAATTATGAGGACAAGAAATGGAAATACATGTAGATGCAAGATACTAGAAATTATGAAAATTGAGTTAATAACTTAACTGGGGTAGAAAATTCTGGTTATGTGTATTACGCCTATACAAATATAAGGGATAAATTAGATTAAATATTGAGGCACGAGTACCTTGAGTTTGAGCAATTCCAGGTCTCCCTCGAGAGCCAACTTGAGGCGCTTCCAGTCGAAGGAGGCGCTCCGGCGGTACGCGTCCAGGGGGCCGCTCGGGAGCTCCGGCACGAAACTCAAGTCCTCCATGCTAAAACAACCGCATAGCAAATAAAACACCGCGCGCCAATTTTATCACACAACCGATGACTAAACTGACATTAAAATTCCTTCCTAGTTTTAAAACTCATAGCATATTCACCACACAATAGAACTAGCCTATGAAATATTCAACCTCACCTTGAACACAATAAATGGTAATCCTATTGAAATAATTCGACTAATAGTAATGTGTCTGTGTACACTCGAGCTCGGCACGTTGTGCCGTCCGTAATGATAATTAACTTGTGGAGGCAAGGCGGAGAGAAACCTTCTGATAACGCGGCTGAGGCACGAGCTATTTTATTGGAGCTTCCTTCGCTCTAAGTCACACGTCATTTAATTAATCGTACGATATTTTATGCGGGCACAAATAAACTAGCGGCTGCGGCGGCTCCATTCGCTTCCTCTCCGCCCGTCTCCGCCCCTCGTGTTGACATTATTGACAGCACATTGGCAGTTGACATCACATTTATTGACTTTACAGCTATCTGTCGTGTGGCAGTTACAGTGACAGTCTAATAATTGCGACGTAATGTCAGCAGAAGCCATCAAACAAGAATTGAATTGAATTGACAGTCTAATAACAATGATTTTGGTTAAAAATGCGCGAAATTCGTGCGCGAAAATTGACGTAACATTAATGAAGTTTTGTAATTTGTAATAAAATTACTTTTTGTAAATATGGTATATTTTTTTTATCAAACTTTCGCATTTATAATATTAATTAAAGTAGGAAGTAGGATATCTTTAATATTTGCTCCTTTTATTTTTATTTATTTACACTTATATCGCTCGCACAAGAAACTGATTCTGATAACGTTATATATTTAATGTAACATTCAAAATGTTCAAAATGTTTAAACATTTTGTGGATGTCCATGAAGTTCACAATGTGGTCCTATACGGCGTGGCCCAAGGCAATTTTATGACAAGAAGAGTTTAGAAGAGTAAGTTTGTACCTTACATTAAATATATAACGTTATCAGAATCAGTTTCTTGTGCGAGCGATATAAGTGTAAATAAATAAAAATAAAAGGAGCAAATATTAAAGATATCCTACTTCCTACTTTAATTAATATTATAAATGCGAAAGTTTGTGAGGATGGATGTATGTATGGATGGATGTATGTTTGTTGCTCTTTCACGCAAAAACTACTGAACGGATTTGGATGAAACTTTACAGTAATATAGGTTATCCATCAGAATAACACATGCGATACATTTTATCCCGGAATTCCCACGGGAACGGGTACAACGCGGGTAACACCGCGGGGCGCAGCTAGTCACTACTTACATAGTCACTACATCACTACATAGTATAAAATAAAGTCGTCTCTTTTTCGTGTCTGTCACACTGTTTGTCTGTCTGTATGCTTAAATCTTTAAAATTACGCAACGGATTTTGATGCGGTTTTTTGTAATAGGTAGAGTGATTCAAGAGGAAGGTTTTTATGTAAAAAAATTCCCGAAATTCCCACGGGAACGGGCATTAATTATAAATTCATAGATGCTGTGGTTAAGGTCATCGTTCATAACTACAATAGTCACAGAAAGCGCCATCTATACAAAATAAGTCTAACTACAACGGACCTAACTTCACTAAGTAATAAAAGACACAGCGAGCGAACTGGAAAAAGGTTATCATAATAATTCCACTAGATGGAGCTAAAAGTAATAAACATATAACGAACGCGTGACAGAGAAGGAGCATAATAAAATAAAGACGAGTGAAAGAGATAAACATACACACAAACACACGTACAGTTAGCAACACATTGATAATACCTGTAGCGTAGACACCTAACAAGAAAAGAGAAGTTGTAAAACAACAAACTGTTCGTTTCGTACTTGGTGGGTCCGCCGTGGCCGTTTGGTTTGCTTTTCTATCAGACGTAAAATGGACGGGCGGTCGGCGTGTCGTTGCGTGCGCGAGAGCTCCGCGTGTCCGTTGTAAAATCGATGTTATTGTGATACGAATTGTTTACGCGAATATACGACTGCTTCGGTGTTCGGCAACCGGAGGAGAATGTGAAATAGTGCATGTGTTATGTATGACGTTAGCGCTCACTTGCAGTGATTTCGCTGATAGCTCACTATACCGGTGGGTGCGCGCGTGATAAACTACGTGTTCGTTTTTGAAAAAGGCGAATAGTCGCCAGTGTGGGTGTTTTGTTGGTCCACCATGGTGTGGAAGGTGACATAGTGAACGTTGGAACTCTCCCCGACCTCTGGCCACCATGTCTGGCCGATCGGATTGCAGGAAGTTCGCCCCGAACATATTCAATAAGAGCAAGTGCACTAATTGCTTCAGGCAGAAGGAGGAGCACAGCGCCGAGGCTTTGGAATCTAATCGGGTGAGTCCACGCAGGCTGAATTCATTATTCATCGAACTTTTTCATCTGTCGAGTCAAAACTTAAACGTTCGCTTGTTGTTGTAGTAGTGGCTGACTGTACGAGTACGTATTGTAAGTAATATAACAATGTGTGTATTTACGGTTTGCGTGTGTGCGTGAGCGGTTCACTCATGCTTTTGAAGGTGTTGATCTAACTAACGGATATCGTCGTCGACTTTAACAACTAACAAGTCAAATTGAGATTATTTGTTGAGATGAGAGGGCGCATGCCGGCTGATAAATTATAAATTGGCTTGGTGAATTCTATGTAAATTAAAAGAGGGTATTCATTTACTAACGAATTTGAAAACTACTCTCAGAAATAATATCGAATGAAGTTCAATCATCGTCATAACATAAAACATCAAACTACCCTCCGCAGCAACCTACATAGTGCCTATAAAACAAAGTAGCATTCCGCTGTCTGTCTGTCCCTATGTAGGTACTTAAGCTTAGATCTTTAAAACCACTTCAAAATTTTAAAATAGATAGAGTGATTC
Source organism: Cyclophora albipunctata (assembly GCA_963082685.1). Lineage (NCBI taxonomy): Eukaryota > Metazoa > Arthropoda > Insecta > Lepidoptera > Geometridae > Cyclophora > Cyclophora albipunctata. The sequence continues at coordinate 11,834,074 of OY720117.1, read as the reverse complement.
AAGAGGAAGGTTTATATGTAAAAAAACGGGAACGGGCACAACGCGGGTAAACCCGCGGGGCGCTGCTAGTATAGGTACTAAAATTCTAAGTTAGAACATTTAATTAGGCGAAGGCATAGCCGACATAAAATGTAGGGAGGGACCCTACCCTACCTACATTATTTATGACATCACTATCTAGATTCCTTTCCTACCTCAATAAACTTCTACGAATCTATAATAAAACTAAGAGTACGTAGGTACCTACCTACACCTACTAGGTAGGTAAATAATACATACCTAGTATATCCACATATGTAGGTATCGGTTAAATAAAGTAAGCATCTGTTTCATGACCTAGTTAGCACCTATATTATAATCCTACCTCTAATCCTGCCTATTTTCCTTAACTGCTTCAAGGTTACCTATTAGGTTATCGAGTTAGGAATTGCTGAAATTGACGTTGAGCTAGTTCGTTAATCGGTCCCCTATTTACCGTTGTTACTTGCTTCGGAATGAATATTACCTACCTATGTAGCTTCGCATAAGATTTATTTGTGCTCATAGAAAGTCAAATTTGTCAAAATGAAAATAAACGAAAATGGAAGATCACTAACTTCGTCGTAACTCTTTTATACTAGCTGCGCCGGCAAACATTGTTTTGCCATATAAAAATTAAGGGGTGGACTACCCTTAACATTTAGGGGGATGAAAAATAAATGTTGTTCTCAGACCTACCCGAAATGCACACAAAATTTCATGAGAATCGGTCAAGCCGTTTCGGAGGAGTTTAACACCGCGACACGAGAATTTTATATTATAATTATTAGCTATGAAAGAAAGAGAAAATAAGAGAAGATGGAATTTTTTATAAAAAAGTTAATGGCGTCTCAACTCTCAAGTTATAAATAGTAAACATACAAATATGATTCATTAAAGATCGGTAGATAATCAGGCTGTAAGATGTAGTTTAAATAGTTAGCGGCGCAGCGGCACCCGCCACCCGCGGCACCTGTGCCAACAAGGTGGTATATACACCCATTTGGGGCCCGCATACCTACTCCACCGTGTTTTTTATTACATAGACTTTTGTAAACAAACTAGTGACATCTCTGCGTATCTTCAGAAAAAAGCAGCAGATGTTACAGGTGGACAATTGCTATTTAAGTGTCCAACATCTTTGACGAAAATATTCGGAGCAAGTCATATGTCGCGGTACAGTTGTGTTCCGAAATAATGAGGCACGTGTCGGACTGGACGTGATGCTGTGGCAAAAACTCCGAGAAACATCTTGATAAACAACCTGCGACATTCTGCAGCCAAGGCCAAACGGAACACTGCGAAGTGTAGAAAATGTATTACTCTGGCTCGCGCCAAGGCCGGGGAGTCTGTCACTAAAATCAAGTGTCGCAGCGGCAATGAGGAAACGCTCGCCTAATATGGTGGTGCTTACAATTCTTGACAAATGCGCGGCTAACGAACTCCTCGCCGGAATTGGGGCGCGATGGCAGCCCGCGCCGCAAGGGAGCTAACGACCGCCACGATGGGCCTCGCGACTAAATACATGCCATTTCTTTATTTTCGCTTGTGTAACTATTGGAGAAAGTCGCCGCTTATTAGGCAAATGTCTGTTGATGACTTGACAATTTAGAAGCGCTTAACACAGTCGCCGCGATGTCTTTAGTAATCACATCTGACAACCGTCCCCGGCGAGTGTCCCTCACGAATACTTTATGGTAAACACGTAATCAACAATTTTATATGATTCAGTTGTATTGAATTGGACATCAATATTCGCGGAGTGTTAAGCACCTAGTTGTGTTGAGTAGCTATTGTGGCGGTAGGTTCTATCACCTTTCAGTGATTGCGATTGATGCGTGCCCAACATTCCGGGACGAGCAAATGTCTGAATACTAATGAGTGAGTAACGAACCCACTCACATTCTCGCCACTTCGCCTTGCATTAACCAAGCACCACTTCTCAGATTATACTATTAAACTCCCATTTCGCAAGTTAAATACTGTGTATTGTGAAGCCACATCAACTTGGGTATTCATCGCGCCACATGACAATAGTTATTTTAAGTTAAATGATCGCAAAGAAAATAATTTAGCTTTTTCCACTTTCACGTTTAGCAGGTTACGCGGGGTTTGTGGGTCGCGTATAATACGCGTGTGTTTGTTTTTACAAAATTAACGTTTTGCCCGAACAGGTTTGTGATGTTTTGGACGCGGTGGCGCCGCCGCCGCGCCGCTCCGGACGGCCACACTTTTGCGGTTAATGCGTAAGCGCAGTGCGCATACGTTCTTATAAGTACTTTGACACACTTCGCATTGAAACGTGTCACACGCCCGCGCCGCAAGGACTCATTTAACAGTTCTCATCGAATTACTGTTGCCCAATATAAACACCGCTACTAGGGCCTATAAAACGAACATCGAAATATAAAGACACCAATTAGAAGGTACCTGTTAACTGGTTCGGTAAAATGTCGAGAGCTCCTAACTAACCGCGTCATAAATCTATCCCGCAAACAAACTCCGTGTCAATATTGGTCGAGACGTTTGAAACACCTCCGATGTTATGCACTTAACCAAAAAAGCTTTTGATCTGAGCTGCGACCAACAAAGACATGGGGAGATGGAATAGTTAAATTAAAAAAGAAAATAGGAGATATTTCGGTCCGTTCCTGCATCGTGGACCGGCGTAAGCGGAGCCGCGCGCTCGGCCCGGTGAGTCCCCGGGTGCGACGGCGCGCTCGGCCCGGGCGGGGCGCTGCGGGCCAGCTTAGGGTGGTTGAGCTAAACTTGTGGTGTAGCATAAAAAGGAGTGCGTGAGGAATGCGCCGGCGCGATAGCCAGGTGCAACGGCCGCGCGCCCCGCCTCCCGCCGGCATTTTTGTGTACCACCACGCCTAATGTGTGAGCCCCAAAACGATTTGGAAACGAAACTGGCGCCAATCACTGTTTAACAAGAAACCCGATACTAACTCGGATGCCCGGACGAAGTGTCCGATGCCCGGTGAGGCTGCCTGAGCCTTCGAATTTATAATTATAGTCTAATCAATATTATGCGGCTTCAAAATTCAAATCCTCCGAGAGGACCGTTAGCCGTACAATAGATTGCCGGCAGTAAATAACATTATTATGTGGGTCGAGAAGTGAACGCGACACCGGATAGAGAACAATCTCCGGCTACATTAGCAGTATTAGCACTTACGCACGGCAGCGCTGGGGCTCGCCACGTGGGATAACGAGTGCTAAGATCCAGTGACGGAGGCCGAGGCTCGCCCGGTGTGAACGACAAGTGCTGGTAACCCGACGCCGAGCGCGGCGGAATGTGTTGCCACAACACTGCGATCAGATTTATCTAAGTAGGTTGCTTAAAACGTGTTACCCGCCACTTGTTTAGGTGACTCATATTATTTTTCAAGTTGGTCGGAAATCGAAATAATAAATATTTAAAATCTTTATTTAAATAACAATCTGTTATGACGTAGTTACTCGAATATAACCATTTGTCTCTCCGTTCTTATTCGGTATGTTTGTATTGTTTGCGATGCGACAAATATTACCTAGTTAATTGCGATGAAAGTAAAAATACCAACTTTTTGATATCAGAGTAGCTCCTATTTACAACTGATTACTGTAGGCTCTGCATTACGTCACTGCAGCGTTCTTATCGCAGTTATCTCGAGTATTATCTTTAACGTACGAACTTAATTCGTGTTTGCTGCGACACAACATTCGGGACTAACATTTGCTTTCATAATCGCTGTTTGTTATTTATTCCCAGTCACGGTCAAATGGTGTTCCGTCATTTCTACAATCATTCATGGTAAAAAGAGTTTAAATGAAAAGTGTATTGTCTGCGCGACGCGGGCTCCGGTGTATGGCGGCGGCGGGCGCTCCGCGGCCGGCCCGAGAGTGCAGTCACATCCCTAATGGCGTCTTTTATTCCCATTCTTCGCGGCCGCCGGATTGCGTTACAAGAAGACTCTAAAGGTTATTTATGCCTCGAATTAAAGTTTACGAGCCACTCTGTCTACGGCGAGATGTCACATATCAAATCCATAGAGAACCAGTTCCCTCGCGCCGCGCACCTGTCTCTGCGGCGCGTCTAATCCACTCGCCCCGCGGACAACATTTGGTCGACTCACACTCTGTTTTGGGCCAATAATTTTCGAAATTGTACCGAAATTCAAGTATGGCGTAAAAATAAAAATAGATGACGATATTGAATACATTTATTTGCCAAATAAAATATGCAAGAGTTCGTTTATTGTTATTTTCTGGGTATACCTACGTATGTTTATAATTCAAGATGCATGGTAATGACAAGCGTTCGTTGTGCGAGACGCTGGGAACTAGTCTGTCGCGGAGCACTATCTGTCGCGCGCGGCTCCGCGCGGCTCCGATGGGTCCCGCATTAATATTCAGTATCTCGACGCCAGATAGCGGCGGAGAACTGAAGCGAATCCTTAATTAAAACATTAAAAATACAATTTGTTTCGTCCACTGCCTCCGAGTGTAGTTATAGGCGCATATTTACATACACGAATGTGTGCTCTTACTTTTAATTGCGTATTATTTTTATTAGTTTTATTGAGCGGAGTGTGTTGTAGATAGCGTCAGGTTGTATGCGCTAAAAGGGTTTTGTTAAATAGGCTCGGGCCGGTTATCGGGCGCGGCGGATCAGCGCCGCGCGCCCGCTCGTCACCGCAGACCGCATACCGAATACCGTTACCTAAAACGCTAATAAAACACCAGTACCCGCATGTATACTTATATCGTTACTTGTTTATCATAACTAATATTTAGCCGTAGCCATCTCGGCTTACGTTTAGGTTTCAGTTGATAGACCATCAAATCTCCGAAAGTCGTGAACACTCAACTTTATGATGAATTTACTGTTACGCCTCGTGTGTCCACGGCTTTATGCGATTGTTATGTGTTTATAAACTATTGGAATATGAGGAGTATGTTTTGGTTGTAATAATAACAAGTTTGTCTTTTAATTTCCCGTGAGATTTAAAGGGTTTTAAGATCGTATTATCGCATTATAAGATATAAGTCATAATGTTTATTTTTAATCTTGCACATTGAGTTATAACGTACTAACTTACTACATTATCATAACTCACTGCTTTTGTACGAATTTTAAATAATCTTGCAAAACCTGAATGTTACTGTAGGTACTTAAAACACAAGCCTACGACACCGCTCGATAACATCGGAATAATTACAAAACGAGTTCAATTTCTGTGACATTAACTAATGATTAAAAACGAAAACTTGCGCCGGTAATGAATGCATTACCTTAACGAAATTATTAAGTAGTTATAACATGATCGCGTAATGTATACACTATTAATTCTTTAAATAGATCCTTATTATGTTAAATAAATTGTTTCATAGCCGTTATACCCGAATAAGATATTGAAATATGCGTAGGAGGTTTAACAAGTCAGTCAAATCTAGAAGATAATTAAAGGATTTAAAAGTGGAACAAGTTACATTCTCGGTAGAATATAGAGTACACAACATTGTGTATTTAAAAAATTGAATTTCAATTAACAATTAGGGGGTACCGAAGCTGCGGGCGGCTCTCCTAATGCCCACATGATTGATGGAGCAATCAATGGTTTCCTGCCCGAACTGCTCCAATACCACATTTAATACTTACTTTACTAGTTAATTGCTATTTAAACGGACCACACAAATGAGAATCGCAATCTGTTACAATTAATAACTGGTTTCATATTCAGTGTGATCTTTTCGAAATCTAGGTAAGTGATGGTCGTGCTAGCCTGTATTCAACCTTTCAAATTAATCACTTATATCGTTTTGTCGACGGACTCTGCAAATGATCACTTAATCGCAGGAAGTCTGTTATGAAAACAAATGAAATTCAACAGAATGCCAGCAACAGGACACCGACATTGTCCGCTGGTTGTTGCAACATTACACGGAGCATCACTCCAAACAAAACACGGCGCATTGTCCGCGCCTGTCCTCACATCCGCTGCTATGGAATCAAGCGCACTTGTTGACACTCCACACTCAATGTTTACCAAACCAGAGGCTCCGCTATTGTTTCATTTACGAAAATTCCTGATCAGTGTAGAATCGTATCGTTTCGACTCCGATGTACCGAGTGATATTAGAAATACGCAATGTTGCAACGGTCCCACGACTGAACAATTGAACCGAGTTTGTACCATTGTAACCTCGGGCTCGTATGCAAAGAATTAGCATACCGGCAAAACGCCATGCCCACGCGGCACCGACTCGCGACCAATCCATCATACGGCGGTGCGTGCGTCCGCGCACCTCGCCCGCGCCAAACCATTCGCGACTTTACCCCCCACTGATAACGACCACTCCGCCTCCACCAGCGCCGCGCTCGGATAATGTAAACTCCGCAACAGAAACACTAATGGCGGACCGCGTATCGATCATCTTTTGTACCGCAAACAAAAGTCATAATTCTTAGAACAATACAAAAAACTAATTCAAACCGAATGCAAGGCTGGCCGAATAAAAAATAATGACAAACTGCGAACAAATGGATCTGCGGAACTTGTTAGCTTTTTAGAGCTGTTTAGGATGTTAATTTGCTTGTAAAAAGGAACGTGACGTCAGCGGAGGGAATCAAGGTGGCCGCAATGACACTGGGCTGTTTTTACATCCAGTTTTTGTGACGTATTTAACAAACTAACTAATTTGCTTACTCGTTGCTTCGACACGATTCATCATCGTCCTTTGGTTGAACTCTGTAGAAGTACCTCGCTCGTAATAACTATTCGATATTTTCCTTATAAGAACCACGTACCTCAGTGAGCAATATACAAAGTAGTCATTATTAAATTAGTTTAATAACATGCATAACGCATGTTTATGCTAACGTCATGTATATTATGTCAACCCAGTGTAGTATTTTGTATACTTATCGTCGGTGCCGACCGTGCATTTGATTCTTAACGAAGTATATAGTGACTTGTCTTAGTCACGCGGCGGCGGCGAGCCAACTGGATCCATATGTTATGAACCTTGCATAATGTTATCATAACATTATGCTAGTAACTGCACTCGGAGCCTCTTCATTTCCTGTTTTAAGGAATACTACTTTGTTACACCTGTCAGGTACCGATTTCCTAGTTAAAAGTTAGGTCCTAATGAATTGCTTTTAACATTCAAACCACGATGAAGGGTAGATTACAAACGTTTCTTGGCATAATGTAAGATATTAAAATAAACTAACTACGATACCATATTAACTGTAGTTAGTATTAATGACAACGATTTACATTCTAACCAGTCGGTACATCACAATCCGAGCAACAGGTGTTCGAGTGATCAGCGCGGCGCAATCACGACTAATTAGATCGAAGGCAAGTGATCGCCTTCCGGAAATGAACACTATTTGTTCCTCATGTCTGTTCGCTTCATTAATACGCCTGATGTTACGAAACCGGTGATATGATTCCAAGGTCGACCAAGACGTATGTTTACTTGTAAATACACATTATCTGTGTAACCTTTGCAGTAATAAGCGTAATTACAGGTATCGTCGTCACGACATTAGCCACAATCACACAAATAAATACGCCTCGTAGGTCCGTTAGAAACATTTTGATTAAGAAGATGCGTGATTTGTTACAAGGTTCTATAATTGTATGGTACGGGTGTTGCAGCCGATTTACCGAAAATTCAAACTGGCAGGGCATTGTAAAGGTTGAACAAGAACGATTCTCCTTACTGAAGTTGAGTCACGCGAGCGAAACAAATATTGTTAAAAACATCGACGGACCTCGTTACAAATTCGCAATAATATTAATATACGTATTAGCCAACACAATGAAAGCTAATTACCGCCTTGAATAAAAACGTAGCGATATAATAACAGTTCGGCATATAATTTGTCACTCATTGATTGTTTGCCTAAACCGGGGTACGCGCGGCCGTGGGCCCACGCCCGCGCGGCCAACTGTGGCAACAGATGACATGGCCAATGCGAGTGTTTCGGCAATTCGTGTCGAAACCGTAAGTCAATGGACTCGCAGCGAGCCTGCTCAAGGCTAGATCTTAACTGAGGCGCTGAGGAGCGCGCGCCGACGTAATCTTATGTTTGACAACCGTTTAGTGGCGTTTAGGTAATAACGTACGTCACAGTCACCGGTGCCGTGGGTACGCGCTCTTTACCGACGACAACACAGTATTAGAAATATAACGAAATTCTTGTTAACTCTCCATTATTTAATCTGTTTCGATATCTCAAGCCCCGATTCGCACTGCGTGCTAACGACCCACATTTATAATCATTTCAGAAAGAAAAGAGCAACTAATATAGCTTCTCCAAAGTTCCCATTGTAAATCACCGAATGATTTACGTCATTAGTGGAATCTAGGCACATTAAATATTCATATAACACACAAACCTAGTGAGGAGGTGCAGATGTGAGCGATGGCCCTTTTCTCTGCGCTGCGGCCGTAAACATTCGGTTCAGTATAATATAATCCCACAAATCACTACTTTGTTTAACGACTAACTTCCAAATTAATTAGTCTACGACCTACTAAAATACTTAAAATGGATTAATTTCATATTTCACACGATTTTGATCATTAATATGCAGTGGGTCTTAATTGCACCGACCTGCGACCCTATTTGAAACAAAATCAAAGAAAGTTGTTCTATGAATAAGAGTTTTCCTAAAGGTCAAGGAAGGTGCGCTCCCACTCTGCTATTCATGTTATTGGTCGGATAATGTCAAGGCCTGTACCAAGCCGTCCTTATCGATGCCATAGCTTTTATCAATTACATCGGTGACTTCATCGCCTTGTTCATCGGAACAATTCATTGGTGGTGCCACGTGTGATCGGCGTTTATGACTCCGAGTCAATTATTGGGAGGATTTCAAAGGAGAGAATTCACTAGTTGCCTTTGTAAGTAACAGCCAAATGATGAATCTGTGTGTAATATGTATGTCCCAAAGATACCATTCTTTCCCCCCACCGTTCTCGTCACCATCAGCTCATCTGGACGGGTAACGGTTCCTCAGGGTCCTGTAAATCCTTTACGGCTAAGCATTACAAAATTTTATCGTTCGTCGAATGCAACATACATCTTGGTCATTTTATTATTTTATTGCACGAAACATTATGGGATTAAAAAGAGTTTATGTACCTACATAATAAACATTTTTCATTTAATTAATTACCTTTTTTTACTCTTTCCAGGTATGTTTCCTGCGCTGGATATACTAACTGCTCCAAGTTAGGTATATTATTAGTGGAAAACTGGGAGAGTTGGTAATGCCCGTAGTTAATCTATATTTTGATAAGAACTTCATAAGTACGTGTAAGTGTATGTGAATTTGTCTGTGTATATATTATATTATATATTATAATTACTGGTAAGACTTCCATGTTCCGATGTATTGTCAGGGCAGGTTGTGTCGATGTTGATGGGGCGGGGGCGGGGGCGCAGGCTGCGGCCCACACCTAACGGGCCGCGCTCCGGGTACTGTTACACTTTGTCATTTACTATTTGTCGACACTACTGACGTGACACCATAAAAATAGACTTGCGTCATTCAAATTATAGCTTTTTAGGCCTCACAATAACAGGCCGCGCACCGATTGTATTCCAGCCGAACGCGAAGTAGGCAAATAAGTAACTGTACCGACATTATTGCGGAGTGGTCTTACAATAAATAAACCAGCACGAAATATACGTAAAGTTTGCTGAAATGTCACGCATCATTCACCTCGTCCGGACGCTCGTCGAGTTTATTAATTTGGGATACCATAAATAAATGAAAATATTTACCAAGCCGCTTTCGGGAGTCGGAAAAACAATGCAATCGTAAATCTCGCGAGAGCAAACATATTATGCGAGTGCAGCGCATAAAGTACACCTTCAAAAAGGCATACGCGAAGAGGCAGGCGGTGGACCCGCAGCGAATTGCCTAAAAAGGCCGGCCCGAGAAATTACCACATCGTAAATAATTCATGCATTATTACTCAATCATGGTCAGGCGCAACGGTTAACGTTTCAGCGTGGCGTTTTTTCTCTGTCCCGTTTATGCCCAGAGTCGTTTTTCTGGGTCCGATTGTCCTGTCGCGACGGAAGATGAATCATGCGTCGCTGAAATGGCGACGACGATTTCGGATTATGGTTTGGATAAACGCGTCGAGTTGGAATAACGGTGTCGGCTCGTCACAGTGACCCGTCGGATCGCGCAGAGCATCCGACCGGTCACGGCTGCGCCCGCGCAGGTGCGCTGCGTTCACTTTCAATCCGCCCGCGCCGCGCCGTGGTTCGTGTCTATAGTCCACGAGGTCTGCGAGCGACTCTGTCCGTGGCCCACAGCCGCCTCTCCGCCACACCTGATTCTCAAATTACTTTACAAAAAATCCTATCAACATTTAATGGGTGTAGATATTCCTATTTTTTCTTTCACGCTGTTACAAATTGCGTTTTTGTCCTTATTTCCAGTTTCATTTCTATTGCGGCGGTCGGTCTTGCTTGAACTACTTTTCCCATTAATTTATGTTTAATATTCATTCCCGCTACGATCTCTGGCATGATTTTAATTAACAATTTGTATCACAACTCGTGAGACCGCCGCAGCCACAGTCATGGAATTAAAAGTATTACGTTTGCTTTGCCCTATTTTATGTAGGTTAATAAATTTAAAGGTATATCAATTCATTAGCAATTTAAATACTTATTGGATGCGTGAACCTGATTTGAATAGGTTCCGATGAGATCTCTCGAGTTGTAAAAATGGAATATAGTCATATAATGCACTCCGCTCTGTCCGACATAAATCAACTTTTATGGTACCTTTATATAGGGCTATGAATCACTTCATTGGAACTCCATTATTTAACATAATTATTATAAGTTGAATGAAGAATATTCTATATTGCGCAAGAAGAATATGAGTATTGAATATCTGAAGCAAATTCTTAATTGATCAACGTTTTATAAGTGAATACTTCTGGACATGCCGCATCAAAATCTGAAGTGGTCGCAATCTCCATAACGCGGTGTGTTGGGCGTTATTCCCAGAGTTCATCAATCATGGCGGGCGCGCATCGCGGCGCGGCGCTGCACCTGCGCGCGCGCATCTTTATTATTAGACGTCGCGACGCGCGGCCGATGACCCCCGCGACCTCCTTACCGAAATATATTGCACTCCTGCGCACGTGCCAGAAACAACTTTTGTCAGATTTAGCTTTGTGCTTATTGGACGGTGTAAAGCTTAGGTTTTTGTAACCTACTTCAGAAAGGAGGTTACTCAAATTCAAATTCAAATCAATTTATTGCAGAAATGTAGTTACATAGATGTTATAATACAAATAATTATGGACACATACATTCTACCACAACGATGGCATGCAATATTTTAAATCACAATCACATTAATATTCCAGCTCGTACATTTACAACATAATTTACTACATCAGTACAATATTATTTCAAATTTATAATAAAGGATAAGGTCTAATTTAAACAGATACATCAATGTCATGGTAAAAAAAAAAAAATATTAATTAAAAGTCCTTATTGCGATTATACATGTCAGGTTATGAATTTTTTAGTGTCAGGTATTCTTTTATGTCATAAAAACAATGGTTAAGGAGCCAGTTAGTCAATTTGGTTTTAAATACATTAATAGTCATATCTTTAAACATGTCGGGTAGTTTATTGAAGATTATTATAGCATTGACATATGCGTTCCTTTTATAAAGTTCGCATTTGCTGTGAGGTACGTAAAGTTTGTGTTTACGCCTGGGATTTACAGTATACTCTGTATAATGCCCGTTTTTAATGATTGTTTTAAGATGAATTTGATCATATCTTTCTTGTAGACTGCATTTAGCTGGTAAACATAACGCAATATTTAGGTCAAGTCGGACATTGTTCCATAACTTGGTCATAATAATTTCACCTTGAGGTATCGGAGCATCTCTTATTGACCGTGAAATTGTCCAGTTGAACAATGCCGGCCGCGACACTCGCCGCCCCGGCTGACCTTTCAGTTTACATCCCATGTGCAGATTATTTTGTATCTGTAAACTTTTCTGAGTATTCCTGATTTTACGACATCACATCAGAGTAAGGAACGTAGGTACATTAAAAATGTTCTTGTTTTGCTGGCTCCGTCCGATGGCTGCGCAGGATTGTAATTTTAATTCGAACTGAGATTGGTTTTTTGTCCGCATATGTTCGAAATTAAAGTACATTAACATGTATCAGATATTTTAAAGTATTCATTGCAAATTGTTGGCTGGTTGATTGGTTGTTGGGAAATCGGCAAATTGAAACACAGCCTTTTTTATTTTTTAAATATATCTTCCATCATCTATTTTGCTACCGTTATATTCGAATCTGAAACTAAAATTATATTAAAGACGAAGCTCCCGAAGTGCTCGTATCTAAGAGCAGACACTTAGTCTGAACAGTAAATTGAATCCGCTCCAAGTGTCTGGCGAGCCAATAAAACGAGTCGTCTACAGGAACGTCTCGCTCCAGACGGATCGATACAGGGCTCCAGACACGCGGGGTTATGTCGCTCTCGTATTAGATCCTCTTTGTCCGACACGCGCCCACAGTTATGAACGAACCCCATTCAGATTCGTCGGTTATGTTCGGAATTTCGCTGGACACTGCTAATTGATGTTCTTGTAATAGAGAAAGTCTTTATTTTGATTTCATTTCTATTCTACCAACAAAGTGCCAATGATTTGATATCGGATTTCATGGAATATCCAACATGAGTTCTGTGTCTATATATTTAGTTAATGGGATCATCCTTTCACAACTAGTTGGTTTTCTCCGACGACTATCGTGAACATTTATCCAAGTGTAGTGATCAGCGAGTGGAGAGATTGCCTTCGGGCGAACGTGACACATCCTCTCTTCACTTTCTCGCTGCGCCCGCGCCGGCGCCGGTATACGGGTCAAACGGTTGCCAATTTACAATTTTGACTAGTTATTTCGTTAACTTTGAAGATTTACTATCACTACACAAAATTGTGAGGGGAAAGTTGATTCGAATTACTATTGAGAGCCAGAACCGTATGTTTAGAATTTATAAGTTTTACAGATTTTTTTATTGATTTTACATACCTACACATAGTCTTATGGAGTGTTATAAAAAACCATGTTGTTTGTTACCAGCGATATTAAATAAAACGGCCTAAATAAAGATTGCGGAACCTAACCTATCTCAAACGAGGTGCGCGCCCGCACCGAGCGGTGCGCGGGCGCATGATCGATTTACTTTCGTTAAATAGTACAGCCGTCAAGTCGGTCTGGTTTTTAACGACGTTTCCCGGTACACAGTCATGTGCGGACTCGAGACTGGTTCTCGGAATAGCTGTTAATTGAGAATAATGCCATATGCCACCGATTTAGGGTTGTCAACTTACGCGACGGCTGATAATTGACATTGCGCAACGACACGCTCGAGTTTTTCTTGTGGCCGTTCACGCTGAATCAGCTGCTATAGAATTTTGTAATCAAGTTAAAAATAGAATCAGAATTTTGCCTCTTTTGATGATTTTCCGATGGTTAAACATTCACTATATATTTTTAAATACCTTAATAATAAGTCAATTTCCGATAAGGAATTCGATCCATATTATCTTCAGCCATTTGAACGTTAGCCTGCAGCCAGGTTCGTATCTCGTACCTCTTTCAGCTCTCTTTCATTAGACAGGGAGATTATAGAATTCTCTGTGTTTTTGTATGTCGAATAGATATATATAAAACAGTTGACGCGAAGCCTGGCAACCTTATTATAATAAAGGTGGTGGACACTCATCTAGCACACGCGTCAGACTGGTTTCTATCAAAAACGCGTTTTGTTGGATCTTTTCGGCGCCAACATTGCACACTTGTAAAACGGGGACATGTTTTTGATATTATCTACAATACTTAGTCCAGTTTTGGTATCAAAACATTTTAAGATGCGTGGTATGTTACCGTATCTGTCGCCGGATAGCATCATCAACACATCATATTTCATAGTACCGTTGATTTCCTTCTTTTTTGGCTCCAACCCTGTTGGCTCCAAACGTCAACAATACCTTTATTTCGAGGCTAATTGAGCCGGCATTACTTCAGCTCCAAATGACTTTGGCGTAACAAAAATAATTAATCTCCGAGAACCGCTACCGTATAAAATACCGTAGTTAAAGCATCGAGTGTAAAGCGCCGCATGAAAATTGTTATGTTATCGTGAATCGAGCACGAAGTATTAATTTGTACTAATTATGTTCTGGTAACAATGCACCTAACTGTTGGCGGACGCTATTGTGTGCTCCGGACCTGGCGCGGATCTAATTAAACAATATCTAGTCTGTACTGAACCGAGGCTTATTCATTTATCAAGGACTGTTTGATCAGCATTCTGTTTAACATGATAGAATCTGACCTTTTTAATGAATTCATATCTAACGAAATGGCGTGCGTAAGGTCATTAATGACTTGTGAGATTACATTAGGAAGTTCAATTTAATTTAAGTGTTTAAGCGACCCGCAGTTTTAATAAATCAAGACTACAGTAACACATTAACAAACTTGACAATTTCGTCGAATTATTCTGGCATGTCACCGAATAACTTCCGCAGCGTGAAGGCTTCCAGAGCCTGAAATTGGCATTTAAAAAGATGTTCCCAGCGCGTTTACCGTATAACAGCGGCGCATTCTGGTGGGCCATTACCATTGGCTGTAGTAATTGGTGGCCACCCATTGTCTGAGGGCGCAATCAGCCGCCAGGGAATGCGGCGCGGTGACCGGCCTTGTTGATAAGGGCGGGAGTTACGATACTGCCGGTAACATTACACCCATTTACTTTAATTTGGTACTCCATCACGAACCAATGGGTTTTGTAACTTCTCTCGGAATTGAAGGGGTCGATAAAGACAATTATCCAATTAATTATTGGCTTCCTAACATTGCTGGCTTTTTGCTGATTTCAAAAAGGAATTCTCAATTCGGAGGTATGTATTTTTTATTATTTACATTAAAGGCGCTTAAAATTCGTCTTGCATTATCACATTAATCTTTTAAAAAGTTTAAATTAGGAAGCTTATTAATGCAGCTATTTATTTGATTGAGGAGACTGTCGTCGCTCCGCTCCATGGAGTGTTATCTGAAGCGTTCCTCCGACTCCGGCTGCAGCGGATTACAAATTAAATTAACAGCGATCGGTCTCTCGGCGAACCCGGAGCGCTAACCAATGTTAATTACGCGTTAAATTATAAATAACTCTTATAATATATCGATGGTTATCGCGCGGTCCATAAACAAGCGATAGCGTGCGCGCCGCTCGACGGGCCTCCTTTGTACAACCTCCATTTGTTGATGGTCAGTCATTTCGCGCGTTATTTCATCGGTTTACGGCGCGCGATTCGGCCTGTTGAGTTAATCGGTCAATCGGATCGATATTAATGCACATATTTGCCGGTTTCCTTGCATATTGCTCCGTATCTGGAGCATATAATAATACATTGCTTGTCAAGCTTTATTGCCATTGTGTTAATTTCTCGAGTATGTTAACTGTGTCAATAAACATTGTTAATAAATAATTTTATGATACGCCGTGGAAGTGTATCATACCGATATTTAAATATTTACACTATTTACACGTTTTCACATATTTTCTTTTCTTTTCAAAGCATCGATTACATTGAGCGAATTTACAAACTGCAAGCCGATGAATTCAAAACAACGCGAGCGTGACACATGTCAATTTATACTTTTACGATTTACCTACCGACAGATCATCTATCTGTAGGAAGAAATGGGTATCCCGTATAGGAGTGAACGGTAATTAATAGAAGGTCGCCGCCCGTTAGCCGCTCCTCGACTTATACAGACAGGGTCCGGCACGCCGCATATAGACACGCGAGACAGACAGGGTCCACCACGCCGCATAAAGACAGACAGACTCATTCACACATTGCCATACTGATGATGATGAAACATATAAGTAACACAAGGAATGGTTAGCACCGCTTAGCGCCAACAGACGTATGAATATGATCTGGTTGGAAGTTTGATTAACATTTTCATCGACTGACTGTACTTTGAGATTATCAAAGCACAGCTCGTAATCAAAGCTCGTAGTTAAAGGGTATTTAACTAGATAAATTAGCTAAATTAACCGTTAAAAGTCGTCTGCTTATTACTGTAACTGTAAGAAAGGGCCAACTGAAAATAAACACCATTGTAAGTGATTCAATATTATAGTCAGCCGATCTGTTATCGATAAACTATCGATTGGGTCGTGACCAACTTACCGGACCGCGCCGCCCGGCCACTTGTCCGATGTAAATGAATACATTCAAATGAGCTGAACTTTGGCTCCGCGATCCTGCGTGATTTATCGTTACACATGAAGGTTGCGATGACCGCCCGACGAACGTACGACTCTCTACCGTTACTAGTTCATTAGTGATGTGCCGCGATTACAGATGTGTTTACAACCCCAACACTAGCAGCCATTTAGCGAGTCTGTAAATAGGCAATTTGTTATTTGCAACGTTGAATGTTATGTCGGAATGAGACATTAGGTTTGTACAGTTAGCTTGTGCACCACATGACCTTCCACGGAGGTAAATGAGAGGGAAATATGAAGTTTCTTTGAAATCGTTTAGTCGCCTCCGTACGGCGAAGTCGCATTTATTATCTTTCCTGCTAGTTATTGCGAATTACATTCAATCATCGTAAGGATTCTCGGCAGCAAATGAATTAATAACTGTGCGTAGTGGGTGAGCCATAAATGGTAAGCTTAATGTATTAAGGAAAAAAATGTGCGCGCGTTAGTTCCGGCCAGTCTGATCCATTAGCGAGACGCTCCGCGCAGCACGGTCACCTCATTCCTCCCACCTGCCGCCTTGAATATTCATAACTCAATCAAAACACTCATTTATATATCAAACACCGTTTTGTTAATTAATTACTTCCATTAATCATCATTTTATTATAATCTCCGCTTGCTCTCCGCTGCGAAGCTTTCTACAAATAACGTCGAAACAAACACTTTGGAGCGAGGAATTTGCAAGTTTTTCCGCGGAACATTATGCGCAGGCGCAGGTCAAACAGACGTGATGCATCGTAACGAGTTGTGTGCATTACAATTCGTTTAACACCTCCCTGGGCGTGGGGACGGGTAACCGACTTTAACTGCGAGGCAATAAAATCTAAAATTACTTGGAGGTACTCAGCGCTTTGTACTGTAAAGGACAAAAATAAAGAAGTTGAAAGGAACTCGAACAAATCGATCGTAATAATAATATAATTGTGTGTTAAAATTGAAAGTAAACTGGGATGTTTGTTTGCGTTTTGTTCGGTGATGAGGCGGAATGCGCCCGCGACCCGGGGTGCGAGTCTTCTCTTCGAGTACGTGTCGGAAAACAAAGTGCATGATTTATGTATATTTTATGTTCCGAGTTCAGTTAACCGATATGAACTAAACATTTTCCCACCGATTTCAGTTAACCGATATGAAGTTCCCACAGCATCAGACTTTTGTATTCATAAATTATGGATAGAAAAGAAGTTAGCCTTCTGCTTTATACAGAAATTATGAATAATTTACAACCGGAAACGTGTGTCAAAATGTTACGTAACAGCTCACAAATGAAGTAGTTTCTTGAAGCTTGCCTTTCGTTCGGAGCGCGTTCTCAGAATGTTCACATTGAGTCGTTCCGGACAAAACTGCAAACAACTTTTACCTACAGGCTGACTATGCAAGCACTAAATACAAAACCCAATAGATTTCTAAGTAAACTGATTTTCAACACTGAGCTGCGCAGGATTCGCCGCGCAAACATGAGAGCGCTGTCAGGAGTGTGGGACAAGCGATGGGAGAGCCACGGGTCGGGGGAGAGTCGTGGTGGGGGACTTGGAATTTGCTGCCAACGAGAAAAAAGTGTTTTAGTACAGTAGTTACTTACTTAGTACTAACCGTGGTAGTATACAAAAGTTTAATTACTACTAAATAACTACTACTATTACTGAACGCATTTTCTTATATCATATATTCTTAGACCACACGTCACTTACAGGCAAACACACAAGCAAACACACGGTGCAAGTGCGAAAGTAAACTTTGGAACAAAAGTAAAGTTTGCTCTAGGGATGGCCCTTCAGCGCATGCGCACCGCGCCCCCGCCCCCCGCGCCGCCCGCCCCTTGTTTACGAGCTATTGTACACCTCCATAACATTAGCTGGCTAACTTTATATGTAAACGTTTTACTGAGACGGCAGACTAACCCTTCTCGAAAATTATCCTCTAAGTTCGATGCTGTTAGTTGAAAGATATCCTAAAGATTTTTGCTTATAAAACTATTTGCCTTTGCCCGACAAAGGGATGATACGGGCTAACAGCATCAGTAATAATTTACTCAAACATTCGGTAAACTTTGCATACACAATACCCATTTCCCCGAGGCATAGTCGTTAATCTGTACAAATGACTCATTACTCGCTCAAAATTCTCGATCGCAAGTAATTACTACGAAAAAGGGACACAATACTAATTGCGCGCGCGCCTTCTACGGCGGGCCAGTGCATGCAGTGGACATTATTCAGAGGACCCGCGACGTGCCCTCGTCTCCCGCGACTCTGTATTTGCCATATACAGCACTCCGACGCATCTAATTACTCCCGTTTCTTGTTTAGGTGAAGTCTTGATTAGTTTGAGGACGATCGGACACACGTGGAGTGTCCAAGTGAAGGTCTTCCGTATGAACTGCACAGCGAGACTACGTCTTTAAGAACAATCACTACGAAATGAATTAATTCTCTCTAGTTCCAATAGTGATTCCGCTCCCAGGATTCTTAACCGTTACAAAACAAACAAAGTCACGGTCAACAAATATTCTCATAATAACACAAAGCGTGATTGATGAATTATAGATATAACGTCGATTGGACGGTTAATCGAATTGTGGCTCATAAAAAGTGTAATCGATAAATATCAAGGTCCTCGCGTCGCGCGTCGGGCGGTGTGCCTAAACCTGCTCCCCCACATTGCGATCCGTTGCGACACGCCGTTGCCACACCATGCCCGCCACTCGCGGTGGATTCCTTCAGATGGTACTTTACCTAATGTCTGAACCTACATCGAGCCCGCTCGCTAGAAACTAACAACTGGCTGACAATGTTCTTCGATTTGATAAAATCATGACCTAACATTTAATCCAGTTTCAAAACATTAAACACAGTGTGTGTAGCACATTAATGTTTTCGTAAAGTTGTGCTTATAATTCTCCTCGATAATAAAGCCATTAATCGAACGATTCGATTAAACTGTTTTGGCGAAATATTTTATAATGTGAAACTAAAAGAGAAAATGAATACGTTTAACATTAATTAAAGTTAATATTGTGTGATGTTTATCAGCGGAGTGGTACAATTGAACCGTTCAAGAAATGGAGTAATGATAGTGATGTTATCGGGATGTCGAAATGTTTGTAAACGGTATCGATGATAGCGCGGCGGCGAGTCATCGCGAGCACCGCCGCCGCCGACACTCTGCGCCCGCGCCGCCGATATTTGGGACAAACGATCGGTTCACTCTAACTGATAATATGAACTTTTATTTTTATACTTTTATACTTAAACACAAATTGACTACATAAATGCAATATTAATTTTTATATGATTCAATACAAAAAAAATACAAACGAATTTAGAAACAATTAATTCCTTCGCCACCAAACTAAAATAGTAGACACACACTGTAAAAAATACGCAATATCACATAAGGTGCAACTTTGATAACACTTTCGCTGCACTCCATCGATGAAACAGGCGGGTTGCGCCAGTTGTCGGCCATTTGACGCAACCCGCAATACTTATTAGTTTCCTAGAACCGCTCGCATGTAACGGAGTTATTGGTCGTAACGTAACTAATAGCCGTTTGGGGCTAGTGTGGCACCGGGAGGTACCGCGACGCGCCGTGAGGTACCGTAACGCGGGACCAGTGACAATGTCGATACGTCTCTAAACGTGTGATCGACTTGGTCATCACACTTATTACTCTGAACACTGTGTGCCGACGATGTGCAGGAACCTGATCTTGAGACCAAACAAATGGAGCAAGTAACCTTTAGTAAATAAGGATGGGTTGTACCAAATATTACCATTCGTGGCGAAAAAGGAAATGTATATTCTATAGTAAGTGACTGGTGTTATGCTTGCATAACTTGCATAAGCATAACACCAGCATGTTTTTCCTGCATAGGAAAACAATGCTATATTTTTCAAAGGTTTTATTATTGAACTAGCGGCCCGCCCTCGCTTCGCTTCGGGTAATCAAGATTTCATGTAGGAAAATCGGGATAAAACATTGCGTGTCTCCCGCAGGAATATACACAATCAAAATTTCAAGTGGGAAATTGGGGATAAAATATTACATGTCTCGCGCGAGTATATATGTATACACAATCAAGATTTCATGTGAGGAAGAATTCGGGATAATACCTACATAGCACGTCTTCGTCGTTCGTAGTTCGTAGGTAGGTATATCCCCGCGCGCTTTGACCGCACGAAACAGTAAGTGGCCATAAGAGACCCGCCATCGAGCATTATTATTTTGTAAGCAGCGCCCCGTGGTTTTACCCGCGTTGTGCCCGTTCCCGTGGGAATTTCGGGAATTTTTTTACATATAAACCTTCCTCTTGAATCACTCTATCTATTACAAAAAACCGCATCAAAATCCCTTGCGTAATTTTAAAGATTTAAGCATACAGACAAACAGACAGACAGACACGAAACAGAGACGACTTTATTTTATATTATATAGCGACCCGCCCTCGCTTCGCTTCGGGTAATCAAGATTTCATGTAGGAAAATCGGGATAAAACATTGCGTGTCTCCCGCAGGAATATACACAATCAAAATTTCAAGTGGGAAATTGGGGATAAAATATTACATGTCTCGCGCGAGTATATATGTATACACAATCAAGATTTCATGTGAGGAAGAATTCGGGATAATACCTACATAGCACGTCTTCGTCGTTCGTAGTTCGTAGGTAGGTACCTATATCCCCGCGCGCTTTGACCGCACGAAACAGTAAGTAGCCATAAGAGACCCGCCATCGAGCATTACTATTTTGTAAGCAGCGCCCCGCGGTTTTACCCGCGTTGTGGCCGCTCCCGTGGGAATTTCGGGAATTTTTTTACACAAAAACCTTCCTCTTGAATCACTCTACCTATTACAAAAAAACCGCATCAAAATCCGTTGCGTAATTTTAAAGATTTAAGCATACAGACAAACAGACACGAAACAGAGACGACTTTATTTTATACCTACTATGTAGTGATATTTCTCATCATAACTCTGAAACTAACTGTCCGATTTTAATAATTTAAAGAGGTACACAAAGAAACATAATTAACCTTGATTGTAGAGCCATTTATTTTGATGTAGATTCATATCATCATATGAATATCATCAACTTAAAATTACACTCCTTTTTTAACTAATTAATTTTAACTTAAAACGGTTATTGTGTCTTAACTATAATAGTTAGACATATGCCCTCGCGAACTTATTTGTTGCAATGATATGTACTTTGATTGTGTAGAACATTGTTTTTGTGTATCATCAATAGATTTAGTAGCGCACGCCAAAAACCAATTTTTTTAGGCATGTTTTTCATACCTTGGGTTACATATACCCGCGTTGTGCCCGTTCCCGTGGGAATTTCGGGAATAAATATAGCCTATGGCACTCAGGGATAGTGTAGCTTTCGAATGGTGAAAGAATTTTTTAATTCGGTGCAGTAGTTTCAGAGCCTATTCGAGACAAACAAACAAACAAACAAACAAACAAACAAAAAATCAAACCTTTCCTCTTTATAATATTAGTATAGACAAAGTATTATAAGTAAACATTGACTTTATTAAACACTCATGTTAGGTCCCTTATCGTTAAAATTCATTATTAAAATATTATTGAATGTCCAAAGCAATGAATAATGAATATTAAAGAGACGTTTAATGTCCTGGTCGTCAAAACGTCTTCAGTATATTTATAGGCTTCGGAAATTTATAATCTTCAAACTAGGGCTCACCGCTACATATGGATCTGGCCTGGTTCGATTATGCAAATTACATATTAACAACTTCATTAAGTTTTAATTAAAAATTGACAATAAACTATTTTTCAAACCAATTATTAATTTTTTAATAGCATAGGTAAGTAGAACTTACAATAAATTACTATTAACGTATGTCTTACTTGAGTTTGTTGTTCTTTTTAATTTACTACAAATATATAAATAATCCGATTAGATTTATCTAGAGTTAATAACTAAAGTTCGGGTATTTGACTTTACGTCCACCCATGAAGTTCTTAGAGTTAATATTAGTCGTAAAATATGTTGTTTGACGTGCGGTGTACCGACACGACCGACAGACAGACGGACAGGCACAATGGTGCTAACGGTCCGTCACTCGTAGTTATATTGAACTGAGTAAATTCCTTTATTTGTGTCCGAGCGGAGTGGGTCAATTTGTTTTTATAATCGCTACAGGTTTTCGATAGCTAATAATAACATGGCGCCTTCGACGACACACATTGGGAAGTGCGAACGCGCGAACTTATCGATATATTGTATTCTTTTAAAAGCACATCACTATATCAAAATTGGTATTTTACAATATAATCGTAAATCGTTAAATAAGTAAGGCAACAAGCAAGCAGTCTGGCAGTACTGAGTGTGGGTTAATTTCTTTGAACACATTACCCGAAGCCTTTTAAGCGTATTAAGCCGATTCACCTTTCACCCCAAACGTGATTAATGGCATCGATTAAATATCGATATTCACACCAACTTCCGTCGAATTTAGAAAAAATGGTAATTTGTTAAAAACATGAAGTTTAATGACAAGTAATTAACGTATCATGTACGAGTATGTCGGTGTATCCTCGACAAGCTCACAATTTCCGTGTGTCGATATTGATACCCTTATAGGATCGAGTTACCCTTGTGTCGACGTGTGTCCATACTTGTACGGAGCCGGCGGCCTCACTCGGCCGCGGCACTGTGAACAAATAACATGAAACGAGTATCGGCTCGTAAAGGTCGCCTATAGTTGACATGACATGACAAAAATATAGTCAAATTACATACTGCAATATTATATTGTGAATATTGTTTTTCATTTTCATTATTCGAACGTGCCTTTTTGCTACCAGTAACGTTGCGTACCTATACATATTTCCTGCTTGATCATTATCACTCAGCCTACATTAATTATCTTTCGCTAAAAGAACACCTAAACAATTCGCCATTATATTAACTACAAAATCAAACGCAAAAAAACCTCATAAATCCACCCTCGCAATAAAACACAATAACTCTAATTAAAATGGCAACAAAATGCTTGTAGCACTAATTACATTTGTATTATTCTGGCAATATTGACGGAAGTACCACAGCCGCCGCGGTGGGCGGGGCGGGTCACGTGACACCGCGGGCGGCGGCCTTGGGGTGGTGCGAGCCACATGCGGGACACGGCGACTGGCGGTGGCACTCACAACAGCGGACCAGATAACGCATGACATTGATCAATAGAACCTTCGCATACAGCCGCGGCCGCTACTGCAATGCAACCCAGCAGACAAAGATACTTTAAACGTTACACGATAAAAACGTGTTTCAGTCCGGATAAGGTGTAAGGTTCTCAACACATGCAAAAGTGAAACTAAGAAACGCTTCTTATCTCAATGGCAGTTGAAACTTGTATTTTTTGGCCTCAAACGCACACTATACTCGGCAAATAGGTCAGTGGGCACGTTTGATGATATGTAAACATGTTTTACGATCAATATATTCCAATGATTTATAGCTTCAAATTGATGGGTGATGCTCATGTCGAGCGGAGCGGGGCACTCTGCTGCAGATTCCGATTTATGTTAGCAATAAAGACATCTTGTCGAATTTGTAACTGTCAGTCCAGTATTTAGCAGTTGACAGAACTAGTATTTTATGGCAGCCATCTTGATTGCCATTTCAGATTGATTTCAATTTGGAACGGCTTAGCTCAGTAAAAAACTAATGGCAGTCTATTGATTCATCTGGAAAAAATAAGAACTCTATTTTTGAATTTTACTTTTCCATTGTTGATTTTGCCAGTTGTTTTATAAATGACCAATAAGTAGTGGTTATTTATGATGATCAGGTGTCTATACGGCGACATTACTTGCGGTCAAAAAATGTGGTTGACCTTTGCTACATCTGCTGAAGTAATATCGCTGGCAGAAAGTATTTTTCTTTATGTATTATTTATAATTAATTGTTTGGTAATTTATTCCGCTGAGTAGTTTATCGGCGGGCGGCCATGAGCTCCTGAAGTGTGCCAATGACGACTTGTTATCAGCTCACTGCGAATGTTTGATGACTAATCGACTGAGATGGATACTTTCCCTAACAAATATAGCTTTAACAGTATTTGCAAAATAAACCATAAACCACTCCAACGAACACATGATTTTCATATTATTAACATAAAATGTAGGTTTGTGAGTGTTCGAGATGCTAATATTATCTGATTTTGGGCGAAACTATTTTTATTTAATTCATTGTATCCTCTTAAGGACCGGTCGGTGGCTGCATGTCGAATGAGATAAGTAGCACGCCGAATGATAGGCGATTAGCTTTTTTGCATGCATTTTTTGTTTAATCGGTTGAGACTCGATATCTTAACCGGCTACACTTATGTCAACAGTCAAACATTGAACACTTGTGACATGGCAACCATTAATTAAAGTTTTTCAACGTTTTCATGATAGGATGTATAGTTGTGTCGGGTGTTTTTATGAACGTAAAGTATGGAATATCAGCGTAACGGTACCCGTGTAGTTGGGTCACGGTCCACGAAACGCTCCGTGAAAATAGAACAAAAACACTTTCATTAAATCCACCGGTCGGCGCACTACTGAACCAAATCATAGGCTCGCCAACGGAACTCGACCGGAGAAAAAACGTATAAAACGAAATAAACTAAAATATTTATATTAAATACGTGACAATAGCCGGGCCGGTGGCGCGGTGGCGGCGCGGCGCGACGTGCGCGTGCGCGTGCGCAGCCGCACTCGCAGCTTTTTGTGAATGGACCGAAAGCGGACAGGTTCTGTTAGAACAAACTTAACGGGGCTTAGTTCACTCGTTTTTTTCGCCGAGAGCTCGCAGCGATAGCCGGCTATTTGTTAGTGTTGCCGGAATAGGGTCGGAAATATATTATTGTTCCGCCGCCGCTGCGAGCATCAATCTTGTTTTGAACGTGTGATTGAGCTGTTGCTAATAATTGGAGGTTATTGTCGGCGCACCGCGAGCCGCTCCGGCGCGGATTCATTACCAGCCGATGGTCTACTTACTGCGCTGATTATGTTATTAATGAGCTATGTGTTTGTTCCAGGTATGTTATGTCTCTTCACTATTGACGAGGACTCCCAACAACTAATTATTTATTGTAGTAAGTATTCTAAAGTAGATTCTAACATGAATTTATTCCTTGTGTTCATGTTTGGCGACACGTAAAGAGTTGTGACCACATCTAATGTACAATTGATAGGTATAACAGAACCTCGCATTAAATGAATATAAAAATAACAGGTTCCTATAACAAACCAAATTACCAACAGGTATTATTTGAGAAGCATTATAAAGTCATTTAGATGATAAAGTCGCATACACATTATTATTGTGCTATTATAAGGGCCAGTGCACACTGCACCGTTGGCGGTATAACGGTAAAGTCTGCTGAAATAGCGCAGCCGATGGTCGGCGGGGGCGTAGTGTGCACTCGACCTTAGATGTAAAAATAACTGGACTAAGCAGTTTAATCCGGCCGTATTTTTGAAAAACGAATTGACCATCAAAATATGTGGTCGGTTTTAGGTTTAAAAAGAAATCAACAACGGTAACACACTTGAATGTTTCAAACGTATTCTAAAGCTATTTAATAAAACTGTATTATTATCGGTACTGTTAAATAAATTAGTATCAGTTGGTTGGTTACGCAACAATATCAAAATTCGAAATAGCTTCATATCCGAATGAATTCCTCCGCGTGGCTCGTGTGGCGCGGGCGCGGGCGCGGCGCTGTCCGCAGGAATGCATCTAAATGGGCATCTCTTTACCGATAATGTTGGTAATCGTCGCGCCGATATTTCCGAAGCGGTTTAATTTAGCTAACATCACCGCTCGTTACGGTGAGCACGCAGCCTTAGCTCCTCGTCCCGACGATGTGCTCTAGCCCTTAATCGATTGTTTTTATCACTTCTATAATAGGTTCGATGTTTAGTGCTTAATTTAGTTAATGACATGAAAATGAGCGTATAAAAGTAAAATACGTTTCTTTTTCAAATGTAAATGTGAATAAAAACGTTTATAGCCTCTGCAAAACATGTTGTTATAGAGCACGGGTCTCGCAATGGAGTGTATTGTTTTTAATTTGTCGGTCTGGTAATTTTCAGAGAGGTTTCGACACGTTGCGCATACGACATCTCACTATAGCGACACACTAGTAATAACTAACCATACAAAAATCGCAATATGATATGACACACATACATAACAAAAAATGAAATGTATCGCTCCACATTGGATCGGATCGGTGTCGTGTGTGAATCGAATAAATCACGCGAGTGACGGCTAGGAAATCGATTCGTTCGCGATCGTGCGCGTACGCATACCGCGCGCGGTTTTTATGCATATATTTGTAAATGGAGTGAAATTATGAAGTGTGCCGGCGGCGAACGGCTGTCCGTTTGTGCGATCGGTCCGCTATTAATATTTATCAATACGCGCCAGGACACGCCGTGCCTTGTACTTCGCTGCTCAGATTTATGACAATAATCTCCTGACATTTAACTTACACTGTATATTTACTAGTAGATAAGTTATTTAGTTTAGTAATTATCGGAGGGATTAATTGCCGGATATTTCTTAATGAAATCAAGCGAGCGGTGCGCGGGCGCACGGCGGCGAGGGCGGTATAATTTTATATTTAAATTTGCTTATTTATCGCGATTGCGAAGTCAACTTACTATACGTTTTGGTGATGCAATGGTCTGCGGATTGCTTACTACAAAATTATTATTTGTTTAAACGGGAACTTACGTACATACGACGGAGCCAACAGTAGCCTCCGTCGTAAGTAAGTTCCCGTTTAAACAAATAATAATAACATTAACGTACGTTTCAATTAATAGTAAAACTACAAAATTATGCTATCTTTTTGAATTTGAAAAGGAATCTATAATTCGGTTATACCTAACTAAGCAACTAACACCAAAATCGTCATACAGATATCACCAACAGTTTTCTTGTAGCAAGACATTAGGAAAGATAAGTAAAACCTAGCTAGAAGCTAGGGCACGCGCAAAGCTATAAACAATGGCCTTGATGACATGCCAATCGTTGAATTTGCATGTCTGATATCGGAACAAGTGTTAAATATAAATATTGATTTCCGATTTGTTTCCACAACAGACGAACAGTTATTATAGAAGAACCGTATTCTCCTCGCTTTGATTTGTCTCGATGCCGTCTTCATGTCAAAACATCGATATTTTCCTTAAACTGTTGAAATCGATTACAAATGAACGGTTATCGTAGTGGCCGATTAGAACGTGGGACGATTATATTTTATTATTTTAACGAATTAAATCAACAGTTTACCCGACGAGACCTCGTGTGTGGGCAGCGATTGGCCGGGCTGACACACACTCATTTTATTTATGGCGGTCGAAAGTCACTGTTCTATATTTTAGTTAATGTGTAAATATGGTATTAATTTACGTTATTATGGCGCTTTTGAATTAAATTAGACATCTGTCCGGGCGTGGGCGGGGTGTTGCAAAGGTAAACAAATGTCATCGGAATGGCGGAGCGCGTAGTTTGGGTTTGATTTAGGATTAGTTAATTACTTTAAAAATCCTTTTTTAATGAGCGATGATCTTTGTGTGGATGTTATTTTGATTAGTTTTTACTGCATTTAGATATGTGAAAACTTAACTGTAACTTTCGCAATGTGTCCTCATATCATACTAATGTTATTCCACCTTCTATGATACAAACATATAAATTGTACGTCAGTATCTCTGTATATTCATCAAATTGATATTTTCAAAATTAAACCGACTGATAACCGATCTAGAACATGCTATCATATTAATTCTGAGCTCAGGCGATATGATATCCTTGATAAGAACAGATAATAAAGAAATTATAACCAAAGGAAGCCATTTTGAATTTACGTCTGATACAATAACAACTTTAATTAAATGTGCAAAGGATACGCTGATAAGAGACGGGAATTATGATACAGAGAGAGGGAGGGGGTCGTATCGTATCAGATTACTATGGAAATTGCTCTCAGTGGCACCGGACATAATGATAGGTATTAAAAGTTATAACAAGTACTCGTATATGTTTCAATGATCGGCGGGTCTCGATTACCCCGATGTTTATGCTACGTCTGTTAACAAGCCGGGACGATTGTCAACATAATTCCGGGAGAAGCCGCGGGCGGCGGCTAGGAGTAATAAACCATGTAAGTATCGGGGAGTCTTAACAAACGTTTCATCGTTGCGTTAGATTGTGAGCGGAGCGCCGATAAATTGAATCATGGAGCTGATGACGGAAGCCGGCGCCGGGCGGCGTAAATCATATCTGTGCTGCAGCGGCTCTGGCACTGAGGAGGGTCACAGCGGACGATCCATTTGGGATCATCCAAGGGTCCCGATTATGGATCAACATACGTGGAGAGTCTCATTTAGTTAGATACGGCCGAACTAATTGGATCGGATTCGCACACATACTTATGGGAATATCGCTCAATTCACAACGGTTCAGTCACTCGCGGATCAATTTCCTTATTGATTTATATCCGGTTAGTTACAATAATTGAGTGCAAAACCTATAGTATATGTTAAGTTGTAGGCTCGCGCGCCGCCACGTCCGCCCACCACATTTGGCTCGCTGAGCGCGTTGGATCGCCTGCTATGATCCTAGTACAACCCCGGGTGCGCGGGCGCACAAATCATAATCAGCGCCACTTGTGGGCGGGAGCTGGATGCTTCCATTACACGTTTCATTAGATCCGCCGGGATACAGATCGTTTCCGAGATATTCTCACCTTTAATGTTCCTTCGTAAATGCTTTCTTACTATTTGTAAACATGTTTGTAATGTAACAATGTTTGATTTACTTAATACTTAATTGTATATCTATAGGAAGCAATACTTATGTTGTAGAAAGCCTGCAGCGGCGAAGAAATTAATGCAATAGAATTACTAATCAATATCCATTTTTTTAGTTTTCTTATAGGATTCTATTTTGATGACCGAATAAGTGCGATGGATTAAAGTCAGAATTTTTAATCATGGTCAAAAGTTGATATTATTAACCTATTTATAATACTCTTGGCGTCAATCGTACACGTATTAATCATTATAACAACATCTGGCTCAGTCTTATCAGGAGTGTTATTAAAGTGCAGTAACCACACGGATTGTTTGCTCAATTATTAGCCAAGCTATTATTAAATACAAGTATCGGCACACACTCCTTATTACAACCCATAAATTATAATTTAATAGTTTTAATAAGTGTCCGCATCCTACTCTATTAATAAAGTGCATAAAATGAATACTATAGTATCGTACGTTGCATAATATTATCACTGGGCGCGCGGCGAGGCTTGGTATGAAGTTTATTGAAGATAGTTACGTTAGTAAATACTGTCGCCTTACATCATTACTATCTTTATTAGACGATTGTCATGTCGGTTTTAGAAGAAAGTGTTGCTTCTTAATCTATACTAATAAAAGGCGAAGAGTTTGTTTGGTCATTTCTTTCAAATTATTCAAATCGAACTTGGAGTTCCAGAGATAGCAAACATCTCTTCATCTTTGTTATACGAGTATAAATATAAGTAAAACTAGTAATGAAGCATATAATAAATTCCAAGTCTTCCACACACGTACAAGTGAGCACATAAATTAATTTCTAATGAGATGCACTTGTGGAACTATCTCCGACACACTCATCTCGTTTTTAATCTGCACTTATCTGTACACGGTCCAGTGCCCGCGCGTGCGACACGCCACCGCTTTCCTAAAACTAAGTATCTCATTAATGATGATGTTATTAATATTTATGCACAACTGTATTGAATTGTAGATCTGATCACCGATGTTTACAAATGATTTGTATGCATTTTACTGCAATCGCTGTATTGTTTTTATACATTTCAGTTAAGAACGAATTGTTGGTAGCGTTCACAATGCAGTATGGTCTACAACTTAGAGTAATATAGTTATTGTTCTAAGTAAATATGGAAGGTTATAATGTGATATGTTGTGGTTAATTGTTTATTTTATTTTTAATACAAAAATAACAACAGCGGTAACGCACACTTGTCGCGTCATAGAAAAGCATTAATTTACTTCATACCCTATTTACGTATAACATACTTACATCTATTATATAACGGTTAATAATCCCGCTCTTATCGCAGGTACCAAGTTAATTAACGGCGAGTATTTAGCTCAAGATATTTATTTAGTGCTAACTTTGTAAGTTAATCTTGATTTTGTATCGGAAATACGGGAATGAGAGTAATTAAATCCTGTCTCTACATATTAGGAATTCATTAATGCTATTTAGTTGATTATTAATGGAGATAATCCTCTGATCAAATGGCTGATCTAGTAGCTGTAATATCATTGTGGGTAGTTTAATTAAGTCCGAATATTAAAAGTTATCCTAGTAATATGTTAAGTTTGTGGGGATGGGTGTGTGTATTATTTTTTACTCTTTCACGAAGAAACTACTGGACGGATTTGGATGAAACTTTACTGTAATATAGGTTATATATCAGAATAACACATGGGGTACATTTTATCTCGAAATTCCCGCGGGAACGGGTAACGGTTAACATGAATGTATTATTTATTTCTTTTGGATTGGCACAAAATGTGGACCAATGTCGTCAATTTTCCAGCCGAAGACGATTGCTTCTGAAGAGGAAAAAGGTTTAGAGATAGGGTAAGAATGAAATAAAATCACTAAACCATATAAGAGCCATCGTCTTCAGCTTGAAAATTGACGACATTGGTCCACATTTTGTGCCAATCCAAAAGAAATAGAGTATAAATATGGTGATTTGTTTGGTGCAGTGTAAATATAGCAACAGCTAGCAACTTACTAAGACTTTCCACTTCTATTACTTCTACACATGTGTGTGTTACACAAAATATGTTACAGTTACAGGTACAAAGTAATACACAAGTACTTTTTAGCAATCGATTACTAAACAGAGTTGGAAACCGGTTACTCAAACAACTCAAGTAAATACCTGGTAACACCTATCAGTAGCCACATAGACTTTAGTCAATGTTCATATAATATATAATACTTTTATTTACCTATAGTTTGTACTCGTATAGGTGGCTGATGGCGCCATCATTTGACAGTTTTTCAACCAACAGTCGTAGCTGTCTATAACAATAATTTCCCCGCGTTAGAGGCAGTTTGAAAACTTCTCTCTGTTTGTCTTCTGACTGAACGTAATCGTATAACTTTATACTAAGTGTAAAGATAGTGCAGAGTTTTATTCCTAGTTCCCCATGTACTACTATAGTGATTTGCATATAGAGTATAGTATAGTTATAGAGTATAGTTCCTATGACTTTCCATCACCACAACATGATGATCGTAAGCCCCGGTCCTCGTTAGCGCGGGGTACCCGTACTGGGCTGCAAGTCATTCATCCCCGAGGACTCGGCGCCGCTCGGAGGCGTTCGGAGACGCTCGGCAGCTGTCATTATTCGGCATCTATCTCTGTCTCGCCGGTAATTATTGCTCACACGAGTAGACAAATCACTGGGCGCTGGTGTAAGGGATACGAGCAGCGGAGGACGAATTTGAATGTATAGTTTTAGGAGTATCTTGTCTGTTTTTCCTTCTTGGTAGAAGGTGGTACGAGTATATCTGTTGGCAATCGTAGGTGTCACATTATTATGAAAATTTTTGAACTGTGTTCTTGTCTAAATGTTAGATGTTCGTTCTACTTCAACAAGTTCGTTTTAAAGATAATTTGCTATAATATCGCCGCCGATTCTTTTTATACCTTTTTCCCCAAACGCCTCTCACGAGGCGACGTCTCGATTGACAGCACAAACGGCACGCACGAGAACGCATCTTCTTGTGCTCTGTCCCTCGGCTCGAGAACACAACTGTGTTTTTTGTTTAGCTATAAAACTGGGAAATCCGGTACTCGTCCAGGCTCCCCACTGTTATTACGTGTCCATGATGCAACGGCCCTCCGCCTAGTATTACCTGTTTGCAACTCATGTTTACTATCAGCCAGCTTAGAAATACTTAGGACGTTCATAGAATGACGATAAACTATGTTATTAACGATATTTGTTACAGTTCTTCCTCGTTCCTAGTAACTATGTTCAGTGCGATCCAATCACGAAGTAGTTTGAGTGTTCCAAGCAGTCTATCAGACAGGTGATCACCGCCTCGCCTCGCAGTGTGAGCATCATGTGGCTGCGGTCTGCAGCTGCACTGCGCGCGCGCACGCAACGGAGTTACGAGCGCTGACCGCAGAGGAGGCGTTTCAACGCGTTGTTTATTACGTGAACGTTACATTACATTTGGTTAGGAAGTTTCAATGGAGCCTCTCGACATTATGCATCTTTTGTTTTATGTAACTCTGTTCCGGAAATGTTGTACAAGATGTTTTAGGGTGTTGAACCTGATGGTATTGTGTCCATAATGCAGCCATGGTGTTGCGGTGGTAATCAGTCCTGGTCCCGCAAACTTACACCCATCCCACCGGCCTCGGACCACCACGGACGCCTCTCACCGCGCCGGACAAGTGAGCGGCCTCTTCACTCGAGTGTTGACACTAGCGACACTAGCGACACCGTGAAACTTCAAAGGGCTGCAGTCAACAATTACTTAGCCACTTCGGTCACGTCCCACTGCATTAGAAGTCATTATGTTTATTCAGCTTAAGATATAATTAATACCATACTTTCATTCATAGACAGAACCGAGTTTCTCTCATAAAACTATAATTACCAATCAATTCTAAATGGAACGACAGACCTCATTCGGATCAAAATAGTACACGATTTGTATCTAAAATATGATGCTTGTCCGCCATTAAAATGAAAACAACGCACGTATTTTATTTCCTTATCGTTAGCCGAACAAGCCACCGTTATCCTGCGCCGTAGGGCTGTCAATCTGCGTGGTCTCAATTAGAGGTGCGCGTGCGCAGCACGGGCGCGGCGACTAGCTGGTGACAGCCCTGAGGCAGCGATAAAACATACGTGACGGAGTGACGGGTCACGCTCGCGGGTCACACTCAATAAAGCTAACTATTCATGCCCTGATTTGTTGGCCTCCGACTAGCTCGGTGAATACTACTCGTAAATGAAAACTCTACTTTCTATTCAGTAGCCATAATATTGTCGCTTTGTTGTACAGTTTTATGACAAACAGATCAATGTTTAGCATTTCTATTGTACGAATGTAATTGAAACGCTGCTCCATGGAACCGGTCCATGCTTATTGATATTTTATGAGTGTAATACAATGGCAGAAAGAAATCGGTCCCAATAGAGCTAGGCATTCATGCAAATATATTTAAAATAAATAAAAACAAACATGGGCATACATTTGCTATGCTACAGTAATAATCATTACGAGACTCATTCGAAAATACTATTAGTAAAATATCATAATCAAAATTATTTATTTAATAGGCAGGGAAGAGAGCGGAGAGGCCTTTGCCCAGAAGTGGGCCACACGTCACACCAGGCTAAATATAAAAATATAAATAATAGGCATGTATCTGAATAAGTAGCTTTATGTTATGTTATGTCCTTATCCTTACGGAGCTGACATTCATTTCATCGTCATTTTATCTACAACCATGAACTTCTTGTTTGGTACATTAAAATGTTGTTCTTAGCTTTAGACTCTATTTAGTACAACATACGAGTATTTACCCTACGTTTGT